>CAIGRF010336324.1:8178-24402 GCA_903798235.1 Fraxinus ornus
ATGCTAGAAATTCAATTTATGTTGTGTTTTTTATATCTAGAAAAAAATATTTTAAAATTCACCAACTTCAAATTTTATATGCTATTTAATATTATGTTAACATTAAACTATTGAAATTTATTGAATAATCAGATTTTTTGAATAAAATATTATAAAAAAAATTTCTCAAAATTTCAAAGTAAACGTATTTTCCATTTTTATGTTTTGACAAACAGTTTTTCAGAATGACAGAAAGAACGTATTTTCAGCTATTTCAAAACACAAAATACAAAATGAATTCAAAACTCAAAACTGAAACATGAAGATAACAGTCCTTTAGTTTTGAATTTAACTTTAAACTTTGAGGGTAGCGAGGTAGGATTATATTTTTCGTACCAATTTCGAGGCAATGACCCCTCTTCATCTCCGCCCAGTTTACTTGTTTAAGCGAGTAATCCCACCCTATTCGAGATAGGGTCCATGGATATATTGAACGAATTTTTTGCTATTCCTGGTCCAAAACTCGTGAGGAGCCCTTGAACCCTCAAAAGGTACAACCAAAAAGGCGAAAAATCCGAGTGAAAACGACTACTTGTAAAACATCATTTTTTTTCGAAAAATAAGTCAAAAATGGTAACGAAGTCACTTGAACAAATACAACGAGACACTTGCCAATAAAGTAAAGAATAGGAAAAAAATTATCTAGTAGGGTTCCTTCGTTTTTTTTTTCTCAATTCTAGCTAGGGCATTTTATTGTTCTTCATAAAAGCCTACCTCAGATTACAGTGAAGTTATCTGCGTTTGTTACTAAGGCGGTTAAAGAAGATTTTGGAGGCTTCCCTCCAGTGGGTTTTCTGGTTAATGGTTTATTTGATTAGAATTTTGAAATTTGTTTGTTTTGTGTTTTTGAAATTTATTTGTTTTTCTTTTAAAGATTTTGGCGGTAGATGGCGGATGTGGACCAGGAGAAGAAGGTGGAGAAGGAGGAAGAGACGATAAAGGGTGGGGAGCTTTTGTTTTGTGGTACCACGGCTTGGGATGCCGTTGGTCGCCGCAAGGTACCTGCTGAGTGGAATCTGGTTTCACCGACGAGGCTTCGTCCTCTAATGGGCGTCGACATTCGTTTCGTGGCTTCTGGTTGTGGTGAGAATATATTTCACAACTTTGTTCTGTGTTAAGTATTTATCGGTTTTCATTCCTTTTGATGAAGTGGTACTTCTTACTGAAATGACTTGAAAGGAGGTTCTTGATTTAGTTTTATTTCTTCTTAGGTTTAGTTAGTTTGCACCATTTTTGAATTTGAATGGGTATTTGCTTATCCTAATGTGCTAATATGAAATGTAGTGTCTTGCCATTGTGTGGCATTGGATGTTGAAGGGCGTTGCTACACATGGGGTCGTAATGAGGCATGTCAAGTTTCAGCTAAATGGCTATTATTTGTTTCTATCATAGTGCTGGTCCTTTCATTTCTTTGTTTTTATTGCATTATCAATTAAGCAGATTCACAACTGTAACATGCGCAGAAGGGGCAGCTTGGTCATGGAGATACAATTCAGCGTGATAGACCGACAGTTGTTTCAGCATTGATCAAGTCAGTTATTTGTTCTTTTGCTTTCCTTGTAACTTAGATGCAGTAGTTTTTTAATTTACCAATTTTTGCTTTGCAGTTACTGTCTTTGTCTTCTTTGTACTACACACATACATGGGCATGTAAATTATGCAATATAACGTGTTGAGAAAGGCCCGTTGTTCCATATATTTTCTAGTGAACCATGATAATCCTTTTGCAGAAGAAATATATTTAATTGGAGCCAAGGGACATTCTGAATTATCCTGGATAAGACGTCGTGCTATTATATAATCTGTTAATTTTTTTATTTTATTTTTTCAATCCCCTCTTTTCCAGTCATAAAGTCATTAGAGCAGGAGCTGGAAGGTGTCATACTGTGGTAGTAACTGAAGATGGGCTGTCTCTTGCTTTTGGTTGGAATAAACATGGGCAGCTCGGTTCAGGTTCTGTTAAAAATGGTGGGTTCTGAATTCAATACAATATTATTTGGACATGCTGTTTAAGATTCACGTTGTCTAAAAAGAGTTGACATGAATCCTTTTTACTTGATTTTCAAAACTGAAATGCAAAAATAACTGATTCATTTACAAGGGGTTTCTAGATTTATATTTTCAAAGTTTCAATACAAGGATATACATCTGGATCTTATAAGATTTTTTCCTGTTTAAAATTCTCTAGGTCATCTTTGCTTACTCATTTTTTTTTTTGGGTCTGCACACTGTTTTGGAAGACGTTTCCCCTGCTTAGAGTTTTTCCAATAGGGTATAGTCATTGTTTGGTTTAATTATATTTGTTTTACTATCCCCTTGATTTATTTCTTATTATCTCAATGAAGTCCTGACCTAGTCTTTGTTGTTATGAATGATTTATTAAACTTGTTAATACAAAGAGAACAGAGATCTGTTTATGTAAAGTGCTCTATAATTTGATTATGAGAATCTTATATGAAGGATACATAAGACAAACGAGGTTATCTTATCTGTTCGTGGGTTCACTGACATGGTTCAGATGTCAGCTTATTACAAGTCTTAAAAGTGAATTGTCTCTCAATGATAAAATCCATTTAATCATCTTGATGACATGATGAGATAGATGAAATTAGGAGGAGGAATAAAATGTGAATGTGGATGGTTGTGGGATTTGTTGATGAATTGATATCAAAACTTTAATTTGCTATGTAAACACACACTATTTTCTATGACAAATTTGTACAGAAGTTGAACCATCTCCAGTTCGTGGTCTCGTGTCTGAAGTCAAAACTATTGCTTGTGGGGGCGATTTTACAGTGTGGCTAACTTCCACAGAAGGAGCTTCTATATTGTATGGTTTACTGATTTGTTTGTGGTTTCTACTCTAAAATGCATTTTAATTCAAAGTGTTGGGCTCAAGGGACATTTCTCTCTCTCATTTATCCATGATAAAAATTTTAATTTGCTATCTTTTTAACACTTCCTAGAACTGCTGGTCTTCCTCAGTATGGTCAGCTTGGCCATGGTACTGACAATGAGGTATGGTCACTGGTCCTAAAATTTCTGTTCACCATGGTTGGTTGGGGGTACTTTCACGTCAGAGTCTATTTCGTATTATGTACCTGTGTTGCATAGTTATTGGATGTCTTTGACCTCAAGATTATTGTCCAGAAGTCAGTTACTGTCTCGCTGGAAAGTACACTTGACTTACAGTAGCTTGTTCGTGGTTTTTCTCTCTGTTTGCCGTCCTTTCAATTGGTCATTTTCTGAATGTTGACACGCTAGCATGTTTAACAGCTATCAGATTCAATGTGAAGTTTTGCTTTGTTGTCAAATTTGCTCTGATTCTTGAAGCTGCTTGCTTTTGTTTCTGGCCATGACGGGTTTTGCCTGGATATGGAGTTGCTGACGCTATGTTTCTTTTCAGGTGTTCGTGTCAAGGGATGCTTAATTTTGAATGCATAAATATGCATATCTTGAGAAAAAAATATGAGCTCAAGAAAACTTAACATATAGAATATTATAAAAGGAAGAAAATGCTATTTCTTGTTCTCATTCTCTAAGAAACCACGAAGTTCAGTATAAAATTGTAACCTTTGGATGTAGTTAATTGCCATTTGTTTGTTTTCTTCCTGAGTAAGTGCCCCATTAAATAATTTTTTAGAATGAATCCCTGTAGTGGATTGGTGTGGTCTCTCCTAATGGCTTGTCTAAACATTAAGAAGTTTCAATTAGTGCATTTCTATGTATGGAGTTCTTCTCATTTTACCTTTGCATGGGATCGATATTTGCATGATTTTTTGTTTTCTTTTGAGTAATTAGAAGATGCTATTTCCATTGGCAGTACAATACTAAAGATAGCTCTGTGAGGCTTGCTTATGAAGCTCAACCTCGTCCTAAAGCAATAGCCTCTCTTTCTGGAGAGACCATAGTCAAAGTTGCTTGTGGAACAAATCATACAGGTTCATCCTGCAAATATTTTACAATCAATGCCTCTATTTTTACATCAGTTATCTGTTCATTGCGTGTTTAATATGCAATTCCCATTTGATTGGGTTCTCCAGTGGCAGTGGATAAGAATGGCTTCGTCTACACGTAAGTTTTGCTTGCATATGTATATCTATTTGCTCTGTCCATATGATTATTCACTCTGTAAAAGGAACTCATAATCTTATGATGCATTTCTGATTTTTTATGCTGAACAAAATATTAGTTGGGGCTTCGGTGGCTATGGAAGGTACTTAATATTGATTTCAGTTGTCACAAATTTGTTTGCTTTTGCACCTTCTTTTTGTTCATGAACTTCAGTAGCTACTTACTGATCGCAGGCTTGGACATAGAGAACAGAAGGACGAATGGGCTCCTCGCCGTGTCGACGTTTTCACAAGAAATAATATTCTGCCTCCTGAGGCAGTAGTTTCCGCAGGTTCCGCTAATTCTGCATGTACAGCTGGTATGATTTGTGCCTGCTATCTTTTTTCTTATGTTAATCAAGCTACATCTTGTAGAGTAGGAGATAGACAAGGAGCCAGAAATGGTATTACTTTTTGGTAAATGGGCTATCAATCTATTCCTGTATTTATCTGTTAATTCGAAGGAAAAATGATGACAAAATCATATTTCATTGTCTATTGCACCTTAGAGAACGATAGGTAAGATGTAGCATATGGGACTTTTCTTTTGCTAAATATTGACAGTTGGCATCCATTTACACTATCTGTTTCTCAGGAATTAAATGATACGAAGTGTGTCTGTAATTCGATACTTTTCTGTCCTTGAATCATGGAAGTTTATTGTAAGGAAAGCTATTTGCAACTTGTAAAATTGTGGAGGACTTCTCTGAAAATTATTTCAACATGTCCTACAGTCTTTTGTGTTTTGAAATTATAATGATGAGGTGAACTGTTCTCACTGTATTAAATGTCAACAACTCAATATTAATATCTGGAGCAAGTTTTCACCTCTTCATATACTAGGCATGTGGAAGGTTGTATTCATAAATTCTTTTAGTTCACATTCTGTGTGCATGTGTCGGCCATGTTCAGGGAGGGACTTAATAGTGTAAGAAACTTATTTTAAGCCATGGAGTTTGATGGCAAAATCTGACATCTGAAATTCAGCTTAAAGTTTTGTCTGTATGTTTATACTTCATATGATCCTTAACCTCAGCCATATGGTAGCTTCTTCTGAATCTTATAATTTTGAAACTGCTATTAATTTTTGTTCTCAGGAGGAGGACAGCTTTACATGTGGGGTAAGATGAAGAACACGGGGGATGATTGGATGTATCCCAAGCCTGTCATGGATTTAAGGTTCTTGCTCTATCAATTTGGATTTCCTTGGAATTCAAAATGATTGACATGTTTTCTCTATTTATAAAAATGAGTTTGACCTGAATTGTGACTGATATATATTTAGGCTCTGTACCAGCCCCATTTTTTTTGTGAAAAATGAGTTTTATGATGGTGATTTTTTTTGAAGAATGTGGTTAGAAAGTAGGAAAAAGTTTTGGATTTCCATGCAAAATTTTTATATTGGGAGAAATGAGTTTTTAGAGGATGTAGCTCAAACATGGTCTTAAATGCACTAATTTTTAGTAGCAGAGAAATGAGAGTCCAGCTTTATATTTCGCGAAGAATATAGAAATTGAATTAGACATGAACTTCTGGAGAACCTTCCCTTCAAATATCGACTTATTTGGATGGATACTCAAAGCGCATTATTTGGTTTTTGGAAAATATTATACATACAATAATAAAAACTGTTTTTAATTAAAACACGTACCTTTTCTCCATAATGAACTGTACATTCGCAGAATGATCTTTTGATTTCACATTGCTCAATATGAAGGTTTTCTTCATGCAAAACTAATGAGATTTTTATGTGATGTGAGATGAGAATATAGTACTAAGCTGACATTCTTCAACAGCGGCTGGCATCTACGCTGTATGGATTCAGGCAGTATGCACCACTTTGTTGGCGCCGATTTCTCGTGCATAAGCTGGGGTCTTGCTCAATCTGGAGAACTAGGATATGGACCCAGTGGGCAAAAGTATGTGATGCTTATAATATATGAATTTATTGTTATTAATCATATAGACGGTTAAGCACACCCTCATAAATATATGCATCAACTTTACTATTTGCGTGTTTCATCTTCTGTTTTTATCTTCTGGCCTTTGGCTTCTGTCTCTGCTTTGCAGATCTTCTGCTGCTCCAAAAAAAGTAGATATTTTAGAGGGAATGCATGTTATCAGGTTCGTATTATTATAAAACTGTATTATCTTGAGAGTTGTGTTATCGTAACTTATTTTAGGCCTTTTGTTATTGTAGTGTTGCTTGTGGATTTGCCCATTCCATGGTGATTGTTGATAGAACCAATATTGCCGATCGACTTGAACAGGTAAAGTTTTTGGCACTGAACTCTTCTGATAGCTTTTAACATGTAACTGACCCCAAAATCTTCGACCTTCCAATTCACGAAGTACTGAAAAATCAGTATCAGTTTGCCTTTGTGGTCTACGTTATATTTGTTTAGACTTCAGAATTATTATGTGTTGAGTTTGTATGTGAATCAATTTGTGATATGTGAAACGAGTTTGCTCCAATGCAATCTGGTCAGCACAGTTTACCTTTCTGCACGTGCACACATCTGATTATATTTAATTTTACTTCTTAATTATTCTTGGTCATTTTAAATGGCTTGTTGGTCTGTATTGTTGGATGTATGGCTGATAAGGTGCGGAAGGGTATCTGATTTTTTTTTTTAATTTTTTTTTCCTAATATCTTGACAGCTTGAAATATATGATGGCAAAGATGCTGGCAAAGGTATAATCATATGATTGGCATTATGATTTTGAGAACGTCGAGTAATAAATTCTCGAGGGTTAATTTCATAATCTTGACTAGTTGAGGATGTTCAGAGATTTATTGCATCGATGTGACAAGGTGCAGTACTGCTGAATATTTTATATAATAATGCTGATTTCTCTATGCTGCAGTGAATGAAGAACCCGAGAGCGGAACTTCTGTTCCTAACAAAGTTAACAAAAAGGGTTCTGTTAAAAAATCGGAAAACTCAAAAAAGAGGAAGAAAGTGGAAGATTCATCTGAGTCTGAGGACGACGAAGATAGTGAATATGATAGTGATGGACAACCGAATGGCAATGCAGAACAAGGAAATAAACTGGGTGGAAAGTCTTCAGGAAGAGGACGTGGCAAAAATGCTGGTAAATCAGCCATGGAAAATAAAGGCAGTGGTCGGGGACGGGGCCGCCCCCCATCAGCAGCTAAAAGCTCAGAGTCTGCCGGGAAAAAAGGATCGGGTAAGAGAGGAAGGCCTAAAAAGTCATGAGCTTTGGTTCGACATGGGAATTTGGTTGTCCATTGAAGAAGTATACTATGACTATTTCACAATTTTTTCTGTTATCTTCCATTTTTTCCCAATGCAATGAGATGCGCTTTAACCTTCCAAGAAAAATTTAATCCTTTTATCTGTTACATTGATTACTTGTATCTTGGAATGTTCGACTATGTCGTTTTACCCGAAAGAAATGGAAGAGAAGTGCCGTTTCTTCTGTTGCTTAATCTGTGGTTTATTATTCACTCCTCTTTAGAAATCTGGTTTTGTGCCAAGTGGTTGATTGTACGCCAGTGACCAAGAAAGAAATTGATTTTCATTGGATAAATTTCAGATCTTGCTTGTGTTTCTACCAAATCTATACCAAACGGGATTAATGTGATCTTTTATATGTATGAAAACTTTTTTACTTCTAATTGTTGACTTTTGGCAATTGAATAAATGGGAAGAAATCATGCCATTAGCAAAAAATAGTTAATTAGTCATCACTAACCACTTTTATATAACAAATAATAAAGTCAATGTTCATTAATGATGATGTTTAGACTTTAGTTGAGATGATAAGATTAAAATTGTGGAACAAATTGCATGTCAATTGTCATCAATTATTATTTAAACTTTTTGGCCCTCTCAATACAATTTTGACAACTTTGATCCATTGAATCTTATTAAACATGAAGATGTTAAGTATAACACGTCGATATATATAAAAATGTATTGACACCTTTTCATTTATTAAGAAGACGTGACGTGCTTATATATCAATAATATATTGAAAAGACGATATGTTCGAATCAATGGACTTGGATTCAATTGATTTTTGCCTTTATAAATCGATAAGAAATTTGTAATCGCGATCTCCAAACATTTTCACTTGAGCACTCAGATTCTCATTTATTTATATATCTGAAATGTCAATTCAAATGCAAGTATGTCTCTACTCGATAAAACATTATACAATTTCATCCATTATTCTCATGACTTACATGTGATCACACGATTATGCATTTCGCCAAATTCATTTAATTTTTTTCTAGGTTAAAGAAAATAATTTAGAATAAGAGACGATGTAATTGTTCGATAGAATTTTCAACTATTTTCATCTAATGATAAATTTTTGATAGGTCTTTTTAGAATTTTTATTTCTAAAATCCTTAAATATTTACCAGTTCCAGGAAATTGATGTATACTACTCTCCAGTCATGGAAAAATTCAATTAAATATCATAATTAAGTGAAAAATAATACATTTCATAAAGTGTGGCCACATGGCTTATTTCCCATAAGTGAAGGACTAAAAGATAAAAACTCAGGAGTTAGGAATGTGAGCAACGGCACTCGGCTGCGCTATATACTCGGAATCGAAACGCCAAAATGAGCTATGTTTAAGGCAGGTGTTGAGTTCCGACTTCCCAAAATGACCCCTTTTATCCGCTACAATTCCCAATAAAGTATCTTTAAACTGAAAATTCTCTATTCGAAGTAACAGACGAAAATTCACACACAGAAATAATCACAAATGGGAAGATCGGCTTCATCATGCTTCAAGATCATTACTTGTAGCTGTGATTCCGTCGATCATGATGATATCCAAACCCCCGAAGTATAAATTTATACTTAAATCATATATATGTGTAAATATTACTGTATATACGTAATTCTGTTTTCCATTTGGTTTTTGACCTTGTTTGAATGATCTACGGTTTTTGCGTTTTTTAGCTTTCAATTTGAAATCCTTAATTTATGTTCAAATGTTTATTTCGATATGCAGAGTTTTGAGATCATTAATGCATCTGCTTTGTGTCTTGTGTTTTGGATTGGCTGATTTGATTGCTCATTCTCTTGGACTTTGAATTGTGATTGTTAAATTCGTGATAGGATCTGCATTTGTCATTTTAAGTATGTATGTTACAACCTGCTTCTCAAGTTTTTTTATTTGGGACATCATCAGCTGAATTATTATTGCTCATTGCTTATGTTGCTGAATAATTGACGAATTTTAATGCTGTAAATAGGTGCGAGCATTTGATCTAGTGTTCAGCTATATCAGACGTGTTTCTCATTGCAGAATAGTTGATATGTGTAAAAGTCCATGACATATTCGATATGCAAATATGAAATAGAACCTGTAGATGGTGATCAGATAAATATGGTTACTATTCTTATTCAAACATCTTTATGATGTGGAATGTTTTACTAGGGTTTCATTTGATCTTTCCGCCTTCTCATGTTGTAGCATAATTTATAGAGAATGTCTGTGAATGCCATAAGACAAATATAATCCTGTTGGCCGTCTACTTATTTGCATTCTGTACCTTCAGGTGAATGTCTCACATGGTTATGCAGATAACCTAGGTCCCAAATATTTATTAGGTGGATCTCATTTATGTTTCATATTAATTCTAGTTAGTCTGCAGATATATTTATGCACGGAGCCCTATGCATTATGAGTATGTAAACAGTTCATTTCTAGAGGAAAACATAGATAGAGATTTTCTCCTTACTAAGTATAACCGATTGTTATTTAATAGAGTTTCTAATAATGCTCCTTAATGATCAATTCATTATCTATGCATGTTTATGTACTGATGTTACACGTCCATCTTATAAAAGAAGTATAATTCCTTGAAGCTCTCATAGAAAACCAGATAAGTCGTATATTAGTAATTTTTTTTTATATTAATTTAAAATGGGAAATTATGTAATAGGCTTTTTTGAAATACATTGATTTCAGTTTTCTTTAATGTTATTTGATTCTACTTGCAGAGCAAGGGTTCTAGTGACAGAAGGGGATGGGGCCTTCGGAAGAGATCTGCTAGACATCGAGTGTTGAGCAACTCTGTTATCTCAGAAGCAACTTCCTCTGCAAACAAGGAAAACTCAGAATCTACAGCGGTCGACTTTCAAGAGCAGCATAAATCTGTTCCAGAAAAGTCCTCGACAGATGGGAAAAGTGAGTTGTCAACTGAAGTAAACTCAAAATTATTAGATGCTGTAGTTGCAAGAGATGATGATGCTACCCTAGATGAGTTCCAGGTCATTTTAATCCAAGCTGCTATTAGGGGATTTCTGGTATGTACTTTTACCACGTTATGTTTCAAACTTTATCAAGTACAGTAAGTGCAGTTTTATGTATTATTTTTGAAATGCTATACCAGGCTCAAAGAGTTCTATTGAAGAGTAAGAATATAATCAAGTTACAAGCTGCCTTTAAAGGACACTTAGTTCGAAAATATGCCGTGGGAACGCTTCGTTGTGTTCAAGCAATTGTCAAAATGCAGGCACTCGTTCGAGCACGGCATGCCCGTCGACGTATAGAAGGATTAAATGCTTTCGAGAAGCAAAGTGAAAACTGTGGGAATGCTTACCATGATTCGACAATTGTTGGCATGGTACTAGCTTGTTACCCTACATTCTCCCTCGCCTTGTTTCTTGTTATCTTCTCTCTATTTAGGATTGGAAGCTCTTTATTTTGGATGTTGCCTGATGTCAAATAATTTTAAAGGATTTGAGAGCTCTTGTGAATATGTTTCTGGAAAGTTCAATACTTAAAACGGGGTGCTAAAAGATCCATAAATGTTTCTAAGCCCCTCTTTGGCCCCCATTTTCTATAATTCATTTTTCTTCAAACTCATTTTCAACCACATATTTCATGGGATCCTCAACTTTTCAACCACACATTTCAACTACACATTTAATTAACTTTTATCTAAATCTGCTAAAAATCTGATTTTTAGCTAAATCAAACATGGACTAAATCTTTACAGTCAGCTGTTCAGAAAAACCAACCCACTACAGTTGCCTACTTTTTAGCATGTTAAGTGCTTGATACTGACAGTCTCTGGAATTATATCCCCATTCTCCTTTCTCAACAAATAAGTGTATTATAAATGAATTTATGTTTGGAAAATTTCACTGCTGCCTCAATTGCAAGTTGATTCTGAACATCTTAAAAGAAGCATGATCCCCAACCTTCCACAATAGTTTCACAATCAACTCTTAATGATGGAAATGTCCAATCCTATTGTTTAATCGTCATGCTGCCCTCACATGTTCAACTGCTTTCACATGTTCAACTTTATAAAGCTAGAATATGCTTCCCTGAAATTTGAGGTGAGTCATCTTTCGTGAATATCACGTGAGATATGAAAGGTTCATTCCTTGGGGGGACTGATTATGTAACACGGCTTGGGACCAATGTGCTACTTTTTAAATTTTGAGGACCAACTTGCTAATGGGATAATAGTTTTGGGACCAATTTTTCATGTTTCGATTTCTTATTATATCAAGGAACAACGGAAATTTTATCATTCTAGCATTCCTTTCAATAATTCTTCTTGCTGTTTGCAGTTTCTTTTGTCTGATACTAAACTTTATTTTCAGAGTAAAAATGAAGCCAATCGTAATGTCACAGTTTCCATTGAGAAGCTACTTAGTAATGGATTTGCTCAAAAGGTAAATGAACTGATACGTTTCTTTTGGTCAAAAATTATATTGCATTCCATATACATACAATAGATATTAAACTTTTCTTGATCTTGACGTTGCTCCTGGAACATAATGTAAGCTATTGGACTCAACACCAAGGACCAAACCTATAAACATCAAGTGTGATCCTTCAAAATCCGACTCAGCCTGGAAATGGTTGGAAATGTGGATGTCAGTTTCACTGAGCAACAACGAATCACAGGCATCGGGATTAGCTGCAGAGCAGCATGAGAGGGAAGAAACTGGTCATCCTGACAGCAAAGAAGACATTGTAATTCCATCTGAATGTACTTCTGAGTCAGTAGGCTTGAAGTCTAGTGCAGAAGCGTTGTCCGATGCAACTGAAAATGCTGACAACTTGGACTTACAGTCATGCAGATCAACAGCACCTTCGCTGAGTCAAAAAGTGGAGCTGCCTGAGCCCCAAAACTTTAATGAATCAAATATGACATTTAATGTAACAGATTCTTTATCTATTCCACTGAATGAAGCAGATATGCTTCCGAAGGTGGAATCCAAATCTGACCCAGGTAAGCCTGAAAGAGAACATGAGCAAGAAATACACCATGATGAAGAAAAGTTTTCCACCAAGCAACCTGAAACTGAGATGTCTGAGCTCTTTGATGAATCAAATACCACATATAATGTAATCAATTCTTTACCAATTCAGCTGAATGAAACAGACTTACTTGTGAAGGTAGAGCCTGAATCTGACCCTGGTATGGTTGAAAGAGAACATGAGCAAGATATACACCAAGATGAGGAAAAGTTTTCCACCAAACGACCTGAAACTGAACGACCTGAGCCCTTTGATGATTCAAATACCACATATAATGTTAACAATGCTTTACCAATTCAGCTGAACGAAACAGATTTGCTTGCAAAGATGGAACCCGAATCTGACCCATTGAAGTCTGAAAGAGAACATGAGCAAGATATACAGGAGGATGAAGAAAAGTTTTCCACCAAGCAACCTGAAACTGAGCTGCCTGAGCCCTTTGATGAATCAAATACCACATATAATGCTATCAATGCTTTACCTATTCAGCTGAACAAAACAGATTTGCTTGAGAAGGTGGAACCCGCATCTGACCCAGTTAAAGCCGAAGGAGAACATGAGGAAGATATACACCATGATGAAGAAAAGTTTTCCACCAAAAAACCTGAAACTGAGCCGCCTGAGCCCTTTGGTGAATCAAATGCATATAATGTAACTGATTCTTCACATATTCAGCTGAACGAGACAGATTTGCTTGCGAAGGTGGAACCCGAATCTGACCCAGGTAAGGCTGAAAGAGAACATGAGCAATATATACATGATGAAGAAAAGTTCTCCACCGAGCAACCTGAAATTGAAGCAAATAAGTTTTCATTTGGTTCAAGGAAGACAAGTAATCCTTCTTATATTGATTCCCAGTTGAAATTTGAAGAACTGAGTTCTGCTGCATATACCCCTCAGTTAACCAGTTCTACTAGTCATGGTCTTGCAACTGAAGGTAATGGTGATAAGACTGATCAACAATTTGGATCTAGGGAGGCTGGCTTGCCTGAAAATTCTATTTACCAAGCTTCAACAGTTCAAGATGGTACCCTTGGAAGTGGGACTGAACTTCTCATTGCTTCAAACCCTGATTCACCAGATAGATCTCAGGTTAAAGCTGTTGAATTTGAACCGAAGCAGAAGATTTCTGATGAGACCGACCATCCCAAGAGCAATGAGAACTTAGAAGTTGAAGCTAACGATAAGCCCAGCATGCCAGCAACTGATCTGCCATCTATCAATTCAGATCAGTTGGAATTAGATTGTGGTGTTAACTCTGCAAATGTTGAATGTGCTAGTTCAATCATTCCTATAGATTCGCCACAGGTAGATAAGAAGCCAGATACAGATCCAAGCAAGATGCACCTGGAGGTGGGATCTGAGGCAAGCCATCCAGTATACAAGCCATCATCTGAAGCATCTCCCAAAAGCCATATAACTGTTTCTGAATCTCAAGCAACGCCTTCCACCCAAGCGTCTATAGACTTCAAGGAAATCAGGGACAAGAAAACAGAATCCAATCGGAAAAGTAGGTATCCATTGGCTGGTAAAGGACCCCCTTCAAATGATAATCCTGATTCAGTTGCAAGAAGTAGCTTGGAACAGTTAGCTATGGAACATAAAACTGGAAAGCGCCGAAAATCCTTTGGTTCCGCAAGACCTGATCATGGGGATCAGGATCCAAGAGATAGTAGTAACTCTCTCCCAAGTTATATGCAAGCAACTGAATCTACAAGAGCCAAAGCTATTGCAAACATATCCCCGAGATCAAGTCCAGATATGCAAGACAAGGATAATTACGTAAAAAAGAGGCACTCCCTCCCTGGCGGGAATGAACAGCAAGGATCGCCACGTAGACAGTGGTCTATGTCCCAGGCACAACAAAATTCACCGGGAAATGGAATTCATTCTCCTCAAGGTATTATCTAAATTTCCGCCTGATGTTTCAAATTTGTTATCTTGCATTATTCTTGTATATTTAATTCATTGAGCTTAGTGCCACCATGCTTGAAAATCCTCTTCTTGCGTGATATGTCCATGCATTAGCGATATGTCATTATACAGGGAAATACTGACTTCTAAATCCACAAAAGCAGATGTATCAATATGAATCGATTTATTCTTGTAATTTATTATTGGGGTTTCAACTTACCCGTGCATGTTTAGTTCATTTTATTTTACAAACTGAACTTCAAAAGGAAATGAATGAGACTTGCTGTTAGCATGCAGTGGAAAAATGGTGCAGAATAAAGTAAATGTGATATATATATCCTTTTCTAAGGTAAAACAAAAACATTCAGCCAATACCTTCCCTGAGCATTTTCCACTGCAACCACTTCCTCGAATTTTAGTTGTCTTGTTCAGTCCGGAATTGCCCTTTTATTCCACTGATATAGGAGGTCTGGTAATGGGAGTGAATCGCAATCACGAGATATCTGAGGGAATTAGGGCAAACCCAACAAACCTTTGTACAAGTCTAGGCTCATAAATACAAGTAATTAAGAGAGAATTGGAGAGCTCAAAGAGACCAGTTACCTTCTCTAGTTCAAACGAAAGAGTTTTGGGAGCGAATTGGGTCTTTGCATTAACTCAAAAGGATAAAACCTAAAAATTAAAATAATGCTATTTAGCACCAGTAGTGCTACTTGTATGGTAGTATGTGATACATTTAATTAAAGGTGAAATTATATGAGTTATTTAATTTTACCTTTCATTTAAAGATGCCTAATGCCACCTAGACTGATGTCACACGTGCCTACTGTTGCAGTAGTATGATATTGGTTGAATGCATGAATACACTCCTTATTTCTTCTTTGTTCACAATGCTGATCCCTTTAATATATTGGAACATTGATTAATAAACTTGACATAAATCTCGTCACCTTCTCGATGTCTTGCAGAATCCCTTTAATATATTGGGAATTCGATATATTTATCATATCATCCTAACAACCTACTATACAGAGGATCTTTTCAGTGGGGCAATTTTTGTGATTTAAAAAGGCATGAGATCCTTTCTACAGTTCTTCACAGTAAAAAATTTGCAATGATGAGTGGACATAGCTTTTACATTTAGAGTGAACCATTATAAATCTATACGCGCTTTGCATGTTTTGAATTTTGTTTTGCTCATTATTGCTCTCGTAATTGGGATTAAGGCTAATTCCTTCTGTACTTGAAATACTATTTGTGCTTCTATGTACTAATATTTGGCATGCTATGTTTGGACTCTCATTTCAGAAAGGAGATGGCGGAGATGAATGCAATCCTACAGAACAAATAGTATGTGAAAAGTCTTAAATAACCGTTTTATGCTGTGGCTGCTTTGTCTTGTTTTATTACATTGTTGGTTTGTATTTTGTGTGAGGCTTGGTGTAAATTTCTGTGTGTATTATTTGTTTCTTTATAATTATACGATATCAAATGATACTAGATAGAAATAAAGAACAGAGCCGTGAGAGATGTGTGGGATGTTTGTTTGTTGCCAATTCGGCTTTATCTAATTAATATGCTAAAAATATTTCTTGATTGCTATTGGTGCCAATTTCTCCTTGATTAAAGGTCTCGATTGGGTCGGTTCGCTTACACATGCAAGTCGAGGCCCTTGAAAGACCCCGCTTTTAGCGCATGTTGACCCTAATGCGTCGGCCCACAGGCACCCAGTCCGAGCAAGAAAAAGAAAGAAAAAGAAAAAAGGGAAAAATACATAAATCCTACATTTATCTTACACTATTTCAAAAATAACAAAACAACTTTCACATTTCAAAAATCAGAAATTTCACATATACATACACACATATATATACATGGGCGGACC
>CAIGRF010336332.1:0-17550 GCA_903798235.1 Fraxinus ornus
TATTATTTCTTAATCTGTGTGAAAATAACCATAGGACTATCTTTTTGGGACGGAGGGAGTAATATATAAGATGCACATTGATTGGCTTTGAAATTGAGCAAACAATCGAGTTTTGATTTGAACTTTCATGATCTCCAAATGGGGGTTATGCTACCTACCAAGTTTTAATGTTTTGAACTTTCAGCAATCGAGTTTTATTTTTCTTTGTAACTTTCAAGTTTTCTATTGAAGAAGTTTTGCTAAATAAGATTTAATTAGTGATGTCTCCAAAAATAACAAAAAAACAGTAAACGCTATTACGTAACCAACTATATTACGTCACGTGCCTTGCACGTGCTTCCACTAGTTTGTTATATAAGGTTGTTGTTCTCTTTGTAATGGTTCCACGTGGCAAAGAGGTGTGTATTTTTTTGCATGAGGTGTCACTCGCTGAGTGAATGATGGGCTAAAGCCCAATAATTCTACTTGTACTTAAAAGTTTGACAACTTTTTTGACAAAACATCACATGGCAGCCGTCATATGGTGTTTTGTCAAAAAATTTGTCGTCCTTTTAGGTACAAGCAGCATGGTTTAGGGTTTAGGCCATGCAAAACGTTGTTGTTGACTTGTTCCCTCAATTTTCTCCAAGCACTTTTTCTAATTGTTGTTCTTTTCCTACTCGAGTAGAGAAAAATAAAAAGAATTAATTTCGTTACAATATTTAGAGTCCGTATCAAAGTTTTTTATAAAAAATTTAGCAGATATTAATAACATTTGATGAAATATGTAATTAAAAAGCTGATAAAAGTTCACGACTCCATGAAATGTACAATTAAAGTTCGGGTTTAATCTAATGAAAAGTTGATGATTGCTAGTCGTCCAATCTTATAGATTTACCAAAATACTTCGAAAGTCCATATAAGCAATTTTTTTCTGACATTTTTTTATTTTTAATCTTTTTTTATTTAGAGTATGTAATATGGTTGATGATGAATAAAATAAAAAATATGAAAGAAATTTTCTGATTAATTTCTGTGTTGTGTTCTTGTAATTGTTAGTGAACTTTTATGCTACCTTAATTCATACAATCTGCACCTTTTACACTTTCACATAAATTAAATTGAGAAATAAATGGTATGAACAAGAATTTAATAGCTAATTTAAGAACTTGTCGATTATATCTAGAACATACTTATTTGACTGATCAGGCTCTTGAATGGTAAATATGTAGTGCAACGTGTGGATGCAGACAAATCAACCACCCTTTCTCTCAGAAAATAACGAAGATAATTTAACGGGAGCTTATACGAAGCCATGAGCCATTCAACCAAATGAACATGTCAACAGAAGAGCACGAGGAACCGATCTACATGGAACTCAAACAAATACAATCAAAATTTGTTTTAGAACTAGTGAAGTACCCTTATCTTGATCAAACTTCACATTAAATTTGTTCACGAATGATGTCTGCAACCTTAACAGCCAGCTAAACAATCGACGCAAGTGTGAAGTAAAATTACAATAGGAATCTCTGGTGCGTGACAGAGTCCTTAAGCTATTGGGTCCGTAGTCTGCTATTCTCTGCAGCCCTCACTTGCGAGAAATATGGGTGGGCCTAGAGAGAGAATAAAGGTACTCTGTGTATTAGTTTGAGAGATCATCTTTCTGAAGGAAATAACTGGCAAGTCGAAAAGTACAGGAAAAATGAAAAGATCAAAATAGGATGCACTGATAATAGTAACAAAAATAAGCAAATAGATAACAAGGCTGCAATAATTACCATGGCTTCTTTTGCCGTGAGTCTATCCTGATGATCATACCGAAGGAGCTTGTCGAGAAAATCTATCGCCTGTAAGTAACAAAAGAAGAGACGATTAAACTCATCGAAATATTCGCAAATATTAATAACCGAAAATCAGTCGGCTTCTGTTTTTCTTTTGCGAAATAAAAAGAAATGACCTCTGGAGATATTAGATGCTGATTATCTGCATTGACAAATTTTGTCCAGGGTTTCCTGCTGTGTCTGTAAAACGAGAGATGAGTCAGCTTCATATCAATGCACCTTAAGATAATGATATCTAGAATAGTCTTAAGCTCGTTTATATAGTTAGAATTTGTTGCATGGAGCACACCTCCCGACAAGAGCTTCAAGCTGAGGATCAAGTTCTAACTGATATTTATGCAAATATGCATTCAACTCATCTGTCCCAAGCACCTGGTTGAGGAATTTGATATCAGATACAGATTAAATAGCAAATACATCAGCTTTTCTGAGAACATGCACAGCTCAGTGTTATTTTGAAGTTCATAATAAATTTCTATATGAACTAACATTTTTAATTTAGATAATTAGAGTGGAAGTCTGATGTGCCTGTGATTTTACACACCAACTAAATTCAGATCCTAAGCACCGCATCTAGACCATTTGGATTAACGAGAATGCAATACTGTGTATGTCTTTATTGATCTAAAAAACCATTATGATGTTAAGAACCAAAAAAAAAAAATCTTCAACTCCGTAGTTTCACAGAAAACAGAACTGGACGATAGGGTTAAACTGTTTTGGCGAAGACCAAAAACTGTATTTATTACCTTGGCAATCTTCACAAGCTGGTCCTGGTTGTCATGCCCATAAAAGAAAGGTTCCTTGCGAAAAATCTATATTAAAATAGAAAGCATGGTGAGCACGTGAAGCAGAAAAAAGTAAATCATTGGGCACCTGTTAGGGTCTAAAAGGTGTGAGATTCCAATCCCCTCAAGTCTGGACTTTTGGGAACAATGGTTGGGTCTCCACCAATTGGTATCAGAGCAATCCCACGTCATAGGTTCGAATCCCGGAAGGAGCGACCCAAGCGAAGTGCTGAATATCAGCAGCCAAATGGATAGGCCGGCTGATAATGCGAATGTCGTCTTGGAGTGGGCCGCCATGGACGTCGAATTTGGGCCTTGGGGTATTGTTAGGGTTTAAAAGGTATGAGATTCCAATCCCCTCAAAGCCTGGACTTTTGGGAACAATGGTTGGGTCTCCACCAGCACCACAACGCCATTTCATCTCAGTTTAAAATCAATACCATTTTGCTAACCTACTTCTTGCAACCCTTCCCTTCCACCAAAAAGAGGAGGGGTGGAAACTGGGGCCAAAAATATAGAATACCAGAAAACTGAATAGATACAGTTTTTCAGTGTCTAACTCTCACCATTCCAGCAAACATGCAACCAAGGCTCCACAAATCTAACGAATAGTCATAGTCTTGGAGGTCAACAAGAAGTTCTGGACCCTTGAAATATCTGTAAGAAGAGAGAAAATTTCAGCTGTAAGGAAAACTAAACTAGCAGGCTCAGATNTGGACGGATGGAAAGTTTGAGATTAAACCTTATTCCATGGTATTTACATGAGGTTCCTCTTTAAGAAGTCCCGAAAAGTGCTTAGTTGATCCATGATTTATGTTTCATCTTTCATTTCCTTTTCCCTTGTTTCAAGAAATTTGTCGATCAATTCCGATTTTTTTCTTTTCTTTGTTTCTTGATTCTTTTATGATCGAGATGTATAGAATCTATAATACATCTGTTCATGGATTAACGAAAACGTGCAAAAGCTCCATCTGCCTTTGCCATTTATGAGTATTTTCCTTTTTGCATATGGCATTGCCACTCCCTTTGGTAGAGTTTGAAGAAGCCCTCCACTTCAATTGGTATTCTTTTATGAAAAGTGGACTTGACATAAGAAATCCAGTGTTCCACTAAGATTTCGAATAGAGGTTCCGAATTCAAGTTGATTCTATTTTGCCTCTTCCTCGTAAGACTTGGTTTGTAATCTTATATAACTAAGTTTCTTGAGAGTGAGGCCAATCTTTAATTTCGTAGATATGATATTGACCAAAAATCTCAAATCTGAGGCATTTTAGCAGGTTCCATATATAATAGCATCTAGAAGCAAGTGCTTTTGGATTTCTTTCCTTGTAACTTTATGAAGAGAGGACATGAAATTAGAAATTATACATAATATTTCTGTGTCCACCAAACGAGGATGGATAAGCCACATAAGTTCTATTATAAATTTGAAAGTCCAGATCTAAAACTAAAATCAGAAGATAGAAGCACGACATGAACGTAGATGCATCACTTCAAAGTTAACAAAACCCCCATAAGAGAACATATCAAGGAAAAAAAGATCATTGTAAAGTTGTAGACAGGTTTTCATTTTTTATTCAAGAGTTGCCTCGTGGTTGTGTGAAACCAAACAGACAAAAGATGTGGATACAAGCCTTAAATAGAGAGAAATAATATGGATTCTTGTGATTGTGCTGTGTACGGGACCCACTCGATCAATCACAAAGTAAAATCACCTAATCATGAACACATAAATGGCAAATGCTGTATTCATGTCTAGTTTATCAGTTTTTAAATGTAAAATTTTCAGTTTTCCCCACAACCTTTTGAAATCTATCCTATTATGTCCGATTCTTAAAAGTGCCTAGCATGTGTCTAGGCTATCTCCATGTCCTAGACACCAATACATCAGTGCTAGTAGTGATATCCTCATTTTCACATTATATAAACAAAGATAAGAAAATACATTATTACCAAGGACATTCACCTCCTAAATGATTAGTTACCATCTACCGGAGTACTTCTGCTTCTCAGGGCCCTTGGCAACGGAGAAGGGAATCTAATTGCCTAGGGAAATTGGAAAAGAACTTGCACTTTCACACAAGAAGAGATAGATTTCTTTGTATATAAATTTTTCATTTTATTTGACAACATCACATGCTAGCAAGGAAGCTAGCCCCATTCCCTCAAGAGGACAGGTGCCCATGCATTTAAATTTTTTATGGTGATGATACAGCTTTGATTCCAAATTCTTTTATCAACATAAATAATCATCACAAATTATAACCCATCATTTTTCATTCAGAGATTTCAACTACAAAGATATTTGCCATTTCCTTAATGTGCCATCAATTGTTGAAATGAGAATAGAAATCCTATTCACTTGTCATGATTTTCTTGAAGGTTACTGAGATGAACATCCTTTACAACCTTTTAATTTGATGGTACATATGAAATCAAAATTTTAAAGAATGCAGAACTCCGCAAGTTATCAGGCTATGCAAGAAAATAAAAATAAATAACTGTAAAGGCTCTATTAAAGAACCTAAAATGAAAGCGTAGAGATTATAACTATTTCCAAAATGATTTCACCAGTTCATATCCTATTGAAGATAGTACCTTGAAGCTACACGAACATTATACTCCTTGCCAGGGTGATAAAATTCTGCAAGACCCCAGTCTATCAAGCGAAGCTTTCGTAACTCATGGTCTATCATAACATTATGAGGCTTGACATCTCTGTGCATTATTCCTTGTGAGTGACAGTAATCTAATGCCTGGAACAGGATAAAGCAACATTCAGCTTTCTTTCATCATGCAAATGCACAAATGTAAATGAATTGGCCAATCAACATATTCGAGATAACTCAATTCTTATTCAGGCTTATATTTGATAATAAATGAAGTTGTCATATAAACTAGGAGCTCATCACAAAGTCCTTTATAGGGATCACAAATGTTGGGTGCCAGCACAATTACTTCTTTCCAAACTTGAACCCACTCAAGTATGTAAAGGATTCCACAATCAGATTTATGAAATTTGTATATTTATAAAGCATTTTGTAATTGTATAAACAGAAGTATGGCTGTATTATTTAATGAAAATGTGTTGTAAATAACAATGTGGAATGACTGAATGAAATTGAAGTTGATTACTGATACAAATTGGAATTAAATAAATAATGTTAAGCTTTCTAGAGGCTCAACTCTCTCGCAGTTAGAAGCCTGCTTAACTGATCACACTTCCTAACCCCTTATTTATGATGACTATACAATTTATTCTACTGAACCCTCATAATTCCCTGAATACAAATGACAATTGAACCTATTGGACAGGTGTTCGCTGCCTATGCATGCCCAGCATCAACTGTATCCACTGCATCGACATTTGTTCAACCCCATCGACATTTATTTTTCTAGCTTTTTTTTTTGCCTCGCCTTGCATATGTGGTGCGAGTAAGGGGTCTATCAGTATGCTTCCTCTCGAACTCTATTAGGTATGCTGCAGAGTTTTAATCTTATATCTCAAAAACCCCATTTATTTTTGTGAATGCCCAGCGGTTTTTGAAAATCCCCTAAATAAGTAATATCCGTCCATCATGGATGATATTCATGAAAAATGATTGTCCTTCACACTTTTACTTCTCAAGTATGAAGGTAGCTTAACATTGCCCAATAATTTGAAGAGTTCTGTCCAGATACATTTAAGTGTCATTCATTCATATGCCATCTTATATGAGACTCATTCATTTAGCCCCGTTGACAACCATTATTTCAAAACTATTTTTTCCACATACTCATTTTCAACCAAACATTTACACAATAAAATATTCTGCACGTAAACCCAAAATCTTTCCCTATTTTTAACCACACATTTTCCAAAAAATCGTTATTCAAAACTCTATTTCACCCAAATAATGGTTGCCAAACAGTGGCTTAACATGACATCAAATAAATGTCACATAGAGTGATGATGATCACCGGTCTAGATATTCTAATTTGTATTCAAATATTTGATCCGATGAAAAATGGAAACTCATTTAAAGACTTCATCCTATAAGAGCAAGAATTAATATATGTCCATATGAGATAGAGGAGTTTGACTAGGCACGACTGTCAGATTGAATTATTATTTCCACTGACCTTGAGAAGCTCATATATGTAGTAACGTATGTCATAGTCCGTCAATGTAGGATACAGCATTTTGAAATCTGTACTGTTCACATATTCAAATATCAAGCTGGGAGTTTTCGAATGCTGATCCCTAACGATATCAAGGAGCTTGACAATATTGGGACCCCCACAAAGGTTCTGCAGTATTTTGATCTCTCTTTTTATCTGCACAGGATGACCAAAAATAAAATAAGAAATTCTGCTCAAAATTGAACAATTCAAGTTTGGAAGTTAGGGAGCAGAGCGCATGAGCAATAAAGTCATAGTACATTCAATTGGACATCTATTAAATTACTATGTTAGATTTTCAGCATCTGTTGTTTATCATCAATAGCCTTCAATTGCTGCAGACAATTGTCCAAGCAGTCAATGCAGAAAAATGCTTAACAGGAATCACACTGCTTTAATAGCCTTCTAAGTTGTTGAAACGGCCAGCATTGATCCAACAAGATAAAGGAACCTTTATCATTTTAGGAACCAATATTTAAATTTTAACCAACTACTGGAAAAAAGTACTGTCCATAAATAGCGACATTTGAGGATAGTCCCAGTCTGTTGAGGACTGATATTAAAAATTTATTACCTTTTTCTTCTTGACAGGTTTCAGAATCTTGATTATGCACTTCTCATTGCTGTTGACATTTATACCTTCAAAAACTTCACT
This sequence comes from Fraxinus ornus, assembly GCA_903798235.1. Classification (NCBI taxonomy): domain Eukaryota; kingdom Viridiplantae; phylum Streptophyta; class Magnoliopsida; order Lamiales; family Oleaceae; genus Fraxinus; species Fraxinus ornus. Next base: position 7,428 of record CAIGRF010336332.1, read on the forward strand.
GTATTTTCCCCTTCCAACTTTTCGGACGACCTCGTAATCATCTTGGTCTCTGAAATAAATTGTTCAAAGAAAGTCTTCTTGAGAATCAGTAAACCCAGCTCAAACCAGGCATGCAATACAATCAAGCTTGCTAATGTAGACACCGAATCCCTCAAGTCTTACTATATGATATTCTTTATTTTGTAAAACCTAAAGAAGATTTTTAATATAGAAAAATTTGTAGACTGTTATTAAAGATTTATAATTCACATCCTACAATAGCTTATTTACAGATTGAAGATTACTTCTAATGGTATTTTCATTGTGCTCCAACCTCTTTACCACTTAGAGAATCGTGAAATATAAATAAAACGGGAAATGAAAGTGCTATAAGTTAATTGAGTTTATAGTTTAGACAACAAGATATAAGAGGGTGATTATAAATTTATAGTATGGAACTGAAATAAATTACAGCATATAAGAAGTTCTATACAATCGCGCAATTGCCACGAATAAATATAAGATTTCCATGCATAGCTTTTTAGAGAAGTATCAATTTTGAAAATGTAAAAGAGACCCACAATAACTCAGCTATGCGTGAATTCAATATTAATAAAAAACTGAAGAAAATAGCAGACCATAAATTGCCCCATTACGATTATAGATCTTTCAACTAAACAAGCTCCAAATACGAATTTTTTCAGAAACAAATAATTTAATATCGAAAAATTACACATTTCTCGTCCTAAATTATAATCAAATCAAATTTATCACAATCGCAATCAACCTAGTAATTGACAGTAATGAGAATTGCTCACCCCCACTGGACAGTGAGATTTTCATAATCCCAATATTCTCTGGGACGCAATACATTCACATCAGGGTAGACTCGGGCTTTCGACATTCCTAAGCCGTAGATCTCCGAAGTTACGGTGCCGTTGAACTTATTAATACGCACAGATGCAGAAGGGGAGCGCAGGTTAGGAGGCTGAGCAACCGGCGCTCGCAGAGCGACGATGGCGCACACCAGCGAGATACGGAGTAACAGCGCGGAATCGTGCGCCAGGGGAGTACTTCACTACCAGACGAGTAATACTAATTATTATGATTATTTGAATTGTATTAACAACATTTTATTGAATTCAACTGTCAACAGAACATATACTGTATGGTCGTTGGCAAGTGGGTATTTAGAATTTTGCTTATTCATTTTTAGTTCCTTAAATGTTTGTTCAAATTTAACTCTAGATTCTCGAATTCATTTTTAATCACACGACACGCAATTTTTATCAATTATTTATTTTTATTAAATTTATAAAAAAAAATATAATTTTTATCTGATCTAAACAGATTTTGAAGTGGTAGAAGATCTCACAAAGTCAAGATGTGTAGTAATTTAATTATTAGTTGATGATGGGTTGACTGGATAAATTGACAGATTGAATAAGAATTGATGAAATAAGTCCTAATATTTATTATTTTCCAAATACATTTTTTTCAGTAAAATAATATTATACACAAATTCAAAAAATTTCATTCCTTTTTAATCACATATTATTCATCAATCTATTATTTCAAAATGCATTTTTTAGCCAAAAATGAGGCTCAAACAGATGCTAATTATAATATTTTCCTCCTTGTTTATCTAGTACTTGTACACTGAAACTCCTACTTTGAAGATATAGGTAGAAATACAGCAATCAAGATTATGCATATACCGCATTCTCAGCTTAGAAATTGACCTCTAATATGTCTAAAACTGCAGATTGTTGAATTATATAACCTATATTCAACATAAAGATAATCTGTACATTGCTCTCTTCATCATACAGAGATGGAACATCTTAACCAAAAAGAATACATTAAATCATATGCAGGTCAAACGGTCAATGTCTCGTATATTTAGTTCTTCATACCGCCTTAGGCTGGATCTGCTCGAAGTCAAAAACCTCAAACATGAGGCGTCTTACATCTGGCTTCCCGTATACAGCATACGCAAGCCCATGAATGGCTTGTTGAACAGAGGTTGTAGCTGGATTTCTCAGCCTTCTATTATGTTCATAGGAATCCTGTACCTCCTCGCTGTAAATAATGAAGCGATGGAGATATTTCTCCCTCAAGTACCTCCCACAGAACTTGTTCATCAGAAGTCGGCGGTGCTTTTCCTGCAACCATCTTCCCGGAGCATCTAGATGCTTCATTAGCAACCTCTCTGCTAATACAAGATCCTGCAAAATATATGGAATATACAGTTATAGTTAACCTATTGATGCCAAGATTTGATATTGTTGAACCAGCTTATCTAGTTGCTTAAGCTGTAGTAAGGGAATACGTTCGATTATTTTTTGTCTTCAACATGCCCAATCATGTGCAGGTATAACATTTATATAGCTAAAAGATAAGCTAAGATGTATAATTGAGAAAGTTATTACCTGGATCTTTTGACCAACGTATTCCAGTCTCTCGAAGCAAAACCGTGGATGCTCAAATTTGTACATGGATGGGTGCAAGAAACAGAGCTGTATTTTGTAAAGAAGGGGAAAATTCCATTAGGAAGATGCTAATGCACATTCAATCAAAGTTGTAAGCCTGGCAAAAAAGAACATATTTCCCAATAACAGTAGATACATAGTTGTGCAGAAAGTTATGTAGACCTTAAGCTTGTTTGAGTATGCATAAATTAATTGCTATATCTAAGGGTGTTGGAGTAAGCTGCAAGAAGGACAACATGGATAAAACCTGTAAGCCAAGTCCAAGTTCTATGTTCCTAGCTTCAGTGATATCAGGGATCCTATCCGCCATTGCCAAGGGATATCCAAGTGTTTTCATGACTTGTGGTTTACAATCATAATCCCATATATTCCCACGAAACCGATGCATACCAGGTGGAACAGATGCCCTGAAAAGTCTCGGGTGCGCAAAAAGAGCATCTTCTGGAGGCTGTGAATGAGAATTTATCAATGAGTTGATAATCCATCTTCAGAAGAAAAATATATGTCCCTTACAATAAGCTATTGCCAACATAAAGAAAACACATTGTTTCTCGAAAAAACTGAAAGTCAAGAGAAGGCATTAATAATCTAATCTCAATTTGGAATTATTCCACCTCGGATGGATAGTCATATTCAAATAACAATATACTAGTGTGTTCAGGCTTCATTTCCATTTTGATCTTTTAGTTACCATCACTTTAAGCTATTAAAGATGTCTACTCCCAGTCAATTAAGACTCGTATAGAAAGTGGGTCCATACAACCTTGATTGAGTATATTAGAATTATTAGTTGTTCAAACTATGAATATCTATCTGATGTAGAAAAAATCTAAATCACCAATATTCCCAAACAATTTTCAGTATTCCAACCATTACCATGTGATTAGGAGCACTATTGTTTATTCCACAAAATTTAGTAGCACAGGATGTTGAAGAACAATCTTGTCCAGTTGATTTGTGCACAAACACCTCAGCTGATATCACTGATTTCTTTGAATTTCTTTATTTTTCAGTTTCACAAAAATTTTGCTCTTTCTTACATTGCTTTCGGAGCCCATCTAAGTGATGTGTGTGTTAAGGACCTATCAATTAGTTAAACTTAAGAAAGAAAAAGCTTTTTGAGTCATTCGAAGGATTTCACTATGTTAAAGGCTTTGGACGAATTTCAAGGTACTACTTTGCTTCAGAAAAGATGGAAGTGTAATAACATAACACCCTTTTAAAGAGAACTCCAGGATGAAGCTCCCGCATAATATTCTTCTTATTGTAAGACTAAAGTAAATATAATATCGTCGAACTGAAAAATAATTAGTGCTTACCCTATAAGAAGCAACATCCTGCCAGCTCAGCTTTCTACTTTCAAAATCCACAGAAACATAGTCTACATCTTCAAGCTGTCTCCTCAGTTTAGGTTGGCAGTCTTCAGCCTCAGGGTCCATTCCAAACACTTCAAAAAGAACACGGTATACTTCTGGCATGCCAAAACACAAATATATTGCCCCAAACAAGGCCCAAAATACAGATCTGCCAGGATAATATGTGTAGCATTATCAATATGTAAGTAACTTTTCCATGACCAACTACATAAATAACATCACTAGATTAAATTGAAATAAACTCTGCAAAGCATGCAATGCCGGCCAAGCTGTAGGTTCACCTCAGAAATTGATTAATATTCAAATTTATTTATGGAACTTGGACATTATGTAAGGGAATGCAGCTCACGAATGCACATTATATTATTTGCAGAGTCAATCCAACTGCCTAACTTAATAAATGATATAAAATAAAAATAATTGAAGGAAGATGCATATATTATCCTCACGTGTAATTTCAATTACTAAAGAAGCCTTATAACCCTTCTTCAAAAGCATATTATGCACTTATTTTTTCTGGGTAATGGGAGGCAAAAGTAATACCATCCAACTGTCACCACATGTACAATTATAACCAATATTATGCCATGTAGTCATATGCATAGTAATAATTCCACGGTTTACATTTTCCAATAGCGCTATTGAATGTGTATGCATTTAGCAAAATATTATCCATCCTAAAACAACCAAATTGTTATTTATATGCTGCATAACAATCTGTTACATGATCTTCACGAATTCATCATGTAATCATTTAACTGAGCAATTCTTGTATAGCAGGACAGCAAAAGTAAAATGATAGAGCTTTCCCAACAAGCAAGCACTGCCACCCACACTCCAAAATATTGACAATGGACGAGGCTAAGAATACATACTCACAGAACTAATTTCTTACTTCATTAGCTTCAAGCCACACCATTATAAAACTCCCATCAATCCAGTTATTTTACCTGAGAGTGATTTCATTCATTAAAACCCATATCAATCTTCCACTTTTTTTCCCATAATCCTTGCAGCGTGAGTTCTTCACTCTTCAGTTCATGTAATTAGTTTTAGTGTACCAAGAAGCTGATGGAACTCAGTCCTCCATCAGAATTGGTTAATTCATAAGTTGGAACACGACTCTTATTAAGGGTTGTGAGTCTTGGAAACAGGTGTTAGAAAAAGGTATATTGGACATTGTATGTAAATAGGCATTCATGTACAAATTTTAGGTGTGGTGAATATTTAGAAGTATTGCGTAGGTTCTCAGAGTTCTTGATAATTGGAAACGTACCAACTACATCCCTTAACAAGAAATGAAATGTGTACACATTAACGATGGCAAGGAATACTTTGTATGTCCAGCTCCGACAATGTAAGAGTGGACTTATTTTAACACAATGAAGCCCGTCCTATAATGTGCCACTTATTATGTGTATTATACAGCATGCTCTCACCATCATTCTTGATCAGGTGTGACATGTAACTATGTGCAGTCATACATCTAATATGTAGATTTTTCCAAGTATTTCTTATAATCTTTTGTACAATGCATAGAATAGCATAAAGTAACTAATAAAGTTTCAGAATAGCAAGGATGAAAAATATGTCTATTAATTCAATAAATATCAAAACCCCAAAAAATAAAGACCACCACTCACTTCACTGGCGGTTCTCGATCCTTTCTAATCAACTTATCCATATCATCGTATGGGAAAATCAAATTCTGCAAGCTAGCAGCTTTTATCCACTTGGGCAGAAACCTTTTCCCTATCAAAGCATACACTCTCTCCCTCATTGGCCCCGGTGACTCCCTAGGATACCTCTGCAAGAAAAACTCACACAATGCCATCTCGAGCACATACTGCCCCAAGAACCACAACCTGGAATGCCCCGACCTCACATGACGAGCATTAGTCCTCTCGCAGTGGGGATGCTGAAATGCTAGATACAACAATGTGTCGAACTGCTTAGCCGGATTATCATCTCCATAATTCTCAGAAGGCTCTAAAGGGTAACCTAAAGCCTGCTTGGTTTCAAGCAAGTACTCGTCCATCCACGTTTTATCTGCATTGTTTAACCGGGAAGAAGGCAAGCAAGAACTCAACAAAGGGAAGGATTTTAGGGTTAATTGCGGGCTGTTGAGGAATCTTTCAGCTAGTTTCGCATCATCAAGTGGGGGCTTGAGAATGAATCTCTTCGGGGGCGGTTTTTTCTTGGGGGAGACTACTTTCTTGCGCTCTGCTAGCTCTTTCAAAAGTCTTTGAGGGCTGTTTCTTGGGAGCTCTTTTGGGTCTACAGCTACTGCAAAAATTCGAAAGTTTGTTGCAATATTGGGGGTTTTGAGGTGGGTTTGGAAAGGGAAGGATGAGAACGAAGAGGAGAAGGAGATGTCTACCGAGGAGTGTGGTTTAAAAGATGAACAGAGCTCCATTAAAGACGATAAAAGATGAGATCTTTACTGGCGGTTCTGAGTTAACATTGAGAAGCAATTTTTTTTTATAGGATTGGTCTGAATGTGGAGGCCGTTGAAGGAGGTTTTTTGCAGGGTTTTGGAACAGGAATCGCGGGGAAGGAGGAAATGGGATAAGGTGAAAAATGGATTTGCTAGCAGCCGAAATGCGATGCAGATTTTTTATTTTTATTTTCTTTTTCATTTTTCCCAAATTGAATGAGAAATCCGTCTAAATGCAGGGTAATTTGCATGAACCGTCCCCAACCTTTGGGGTCAGTCGCAAAATAGTCTACATGCTCCTATTTTTGCTCCTCAAGAAGCTTTCGTTTTAGTTATAACTTATGTGGTGACGTTGAATGTCCTGACCATGTACGAGCTTCATTTTGTCATAGCTATTTGCAATGTCATTCTTCATACCATCAATCTTTGCCCTAATACACATAGGACTTTGGAAACATTGATTTCATTATATCTATTCCTTAAAGCTTGTTTTAGCAGATGATCATGGATTTTGTCGTAATAAGGTTTGATTTTGGGGTGGGAGGTTAATCGATAGCAAGAGAAAGTGAGATAGGAAGGAGTGATTGGAAAATATTTTAGGGGTTTTTAGAAGTGTACTTAGTTAAAATTTTTTTTTTTAAAAAAGTGCGCTTAATTTGGAAAATTATTTTAAAATTAACAATAGTATCATATTACATCTACAAACTAATACAATGCTGCAAACGCAAAGAGGGGCCTACACAAACTAGTAGTTAGAAGGCAAAAAGCTCTAAAGAAACAAAGCCCAAAAACACCACAGGAAAAAAAAAAACTGTAAAGCCTTCGCCCACCGTCGGTCGGTGGAAGATGGGGGCTGATGCTACCAAAAATCTGCACATCTGAGCTTGACGACAAGGAATAAGCACGAAAAGGAGCTTCAATACCTGAAACAAATGTGTCATGATTTGTATCTAGGATATCCGAGCTTGACGGTTGAGAATGTGCACAAACAGAATCTCTAGGACCTGAAACAAAGGCAACAGGGTGTGGCATCATCGTCCCTCTGATGGTTATATTAGTGAGATGAGAAAATATAAGCATAAGGATATAGATTGAATATAAAAACGTACCCGAATAATGATCCAAGACTTTGTATTTATAGAGGTATGTAGTACACTCCCAGTAAGATTAAGTGATGCACTTCTAGTAGGATAAATTAATTGAGCATCCTTATTTGGTTAAAGAGTTGTGAAGTGTTTGGGAGTGTTTTCATACTTAGGAGTTGTAATTTGATTGGAATTGTGAGATGGGGTGTTTGGATAAACATAAAACTTTAGTGGAAAGTCCTATTAGATTAACGACATCAGTGGTTTCATTAATGGACTGAATCACCTCATCGGGGTTATGCAAACTATCCAAAGGAGCCTCAATGCCGACGATCAATGACAAGTAGGTGAGAATTCTTTGAGTTCACTCGTCGGGGGGTGATCCTCAGGGATATCAAGGGCTTCAAGCCCGAGCTCGAGCTCATTCATAAGAGCCCGATGATGTTATGGCCCTAGGAAAGTGCTCGAGATTATCATGACCTCGATTATGAGGTCGTGGACGGTTGGGTCGTACAAAAATTGTACACATCTGGAGTCTATAGATTTTGCTGCTCCAATCCCTCTAGGTTGAAAATTGCAAATCCATACATTAAGCTTCACACCCAAGTTTCAGTTGAAAAAAGCGGCAATTGGATACAATGTGGACTGTAGTCATCTGTCTATCACATGACTTCGATTTTCATTTGTGAAAATGTCTCCTTGTGGAATTCTGGTGTTCCGATAAATCATTTCTTTTCACTTTAGTAAAGCCCTCTTTACCTTTTGATTCATTCATAAACATAACCACGTCCTATGAAAAACGTGGATACACATTTGTGATATACCATGTATAAAAGCTCTCCCAGCTAGATTTTTCTTATTTTTAGGCCATTTTTATGTACTCTTTCATGTTCTGAATTAATACTGGAAGAATTTAATGTTGCATTTTTATGTAAACTTTAATAAGTATTTCCTTTGCACTGTTGATTGTTGGTGAAAATTCTTGCGAGTAAATATATCAACTTATTTTAAAGGACATAGCTTCAATTTCGTGGTTAAACTTCAATTTTGCACTTACCGGTCCACGTAAATGGATTATGTAAATTTGATTCAACCAGGGAACTAAAAAATGATTGTTGTATTTGAATTCCTTATGATATTTCGATGTGAAAAATATTAATGTTAAGTTTTGTGAGGTGGATCATTTAAATTCACTTGGCACATGATTGGTCTTTACACTTTGAAAGGATTGTGCTAGTTGATGTGAATTATGGACAATATATTCAATCCAATGGTTGGATTTAATCTTATGGTAATTACCCTACTAGTCAAGTCCAAGTACAATATTTGAATTTGAATTCAAATGATTTTTGGCTCTATATTTGCAAGACTCCACTTGTTTCACTTGGACTTGGAAAAACATTTTAGAGAAAGCATAGAGAGGTAGCTAAGTGGACGATATTCATATCTCCAGCGAAATTCTTGGTGGCATCTAGCGGGTTTTTCTCTTGGTATATCCATTGTCATTCCCGTGGACGACGGCGCATAATCTGGTGTGGCACAAATCTGAGCTCAACATCATAGGACACTCCATTTGTGATGTTGAAGAAACTTTGGGTCGATTGGTTCTTTTTTTTTTACATTTTGAGAGTTTATATTTTTTCGCATTGTAGTTGTAATAATCGTTTGTACATTACGTTATAAACTCTACAAATGTTATCACATCTTAGGCTAGTGGTAGAAAGTGTTACAAGAACCCGAAAATCAGATTGGAATTCAAAAAAGTTCGATTTTGTTCGAAAACAAGTTCAACCGAAACTTCAAATCCATTTTCTAGATAGAACACACACTTGGTGGATGAACGGTGACCACAACTGACTCAGACGACGAGTAGAAGTTGTCGATACCGTGCGCGAAACACATGCACCGTCGTTGAAGACGGTGCATGAGCACCATGTGTAGACAAAGAGGAAGTTCGTAAGGGAGATTAGTCGGAGGTGAAAATGACAGTTTGTTCCTTGAGCAATTTCTGACCTCTTGGTGGTGTTGAATTTCAGTTTGGTACAATGTGGAAGCAGATATAGCCTCGGGCAGAAAGGTAAAGTGGAGAAAGCTTTTCTGTTGGCGACTCGATGTTGTTCCCTAGGGTTGCAACAATTGTTGGATAACTTAGAACAGTTAGTGGAGGCCCTAGATCGATAAATACTCGTATTTTTACTTAAAATACGAACCAATAGATTGGTTCGCTCGATTTGTCCATTCTAACACCCTCTCAAATTTACAATTGAGATATTGTGTTATTTGCAACCATATTGCTATTTCATTCTTGTGATATTGTATGTGTTACTTCTTGTGAAATCATCGCTTATGTCATCTTAAAAGGTAATTTATACATAAATTGGTTTGAGCTTGCATTTGTATGTGTGTAAATACTTTGATTAAAAACATTTTTTTTTCGAAATCATTGTTTTGCTACTATGGCCACCCCGAGTTGAATTGTCGCAATTCAACGATAAGGAATATTATTCCATTTGGAAGCAAAAAATGAAAGCTATTTTAATCCAACAAAGAGTTTTTAAAGCTCTCTACGACTCGAAAACAATACTCTGATGCATTAAAAGCTAATCGGGTAAAATTACTGAGATGAATAAAATTGCACATAATTTGATTGTACTACATTTATATGATGATGTTTTAGGACAAGTTGAACAACATAAGACTATCAAAGAGTTGTGAGAAGCACTTGACAAACTATTTTTGGAAAAACATCTTCCA
>CAIGRF010336332.1:18794-30502 GCA_903798235.1 Fraxinus ornus
CTTCAAAAACTTTTCAATTTTAAGCTGAACATGAGAAAGGACCTTGAATCCTATTTGGGTGATTTTATTAGACTTGTTAAGTGCTTGGCCCACAATGATAAGAAATTTGATGAGTATCTAGCGTTTATACTTTTGCATGCTACGCCCGAATCCTCTAGAGACCTTAGAAAATGCTATCACGTATGCTTGGGATACTTTGACCCAAGATATTGTGACTGATGCTTTAAGAGCTATGGAGTTAAAACTTAAGAAAGAGTCGGGGTAACTCGAGAGAAGAGAGTTTGTTTGTTAGAGAGAGGAATTAGACGAGGGGGAACTACTTTCAAAGTAAGAAGGACAGAGAGAAATCGAATAGTAGATTCAAGTCTAGAGATAAGAGTGGTAAGAAATGCTTTCATTGTGGTGGGATAGGACATTTTAAGAGAGACCGTAATGACGTTAAGAAAAAACAGAGACCATAGCAGAGTGATGGATTATAATTTAGTTGTTGTAGGTGATTTCCTCGATTGTCTACATGTTATGACCGTGTCCGGAGTTTTTAACACTGATGTAGATCATGTCCGTGATAACATACGTGTCATGAAAGGTCCCAAGAGGAAAGGGCTTATGTCCTTCAAGGTGAAGCCTTAGGTAGGAAAAGGTCGACATTATCTTCAGTCTGTAAAGATAGATCAGATCTTTGACATAAGAGGATGGGCCATATTGGTTGAAATATCTTAGTGACCATAATTTGCATGGTAAGGATAGTGTTACACCTTTGAGTTTTTGTGAGATGCGTGTTTTAGGAAAGTCACACAGGATTAGCTTTGGGATAGGTGAACATGACACTATGAGACCATTGGACTACATTCATGCAGATTTATGGGGTCTAGAAAAACATCTCACACATGGAGAGAACATATTTTTTTGGTCCATTGTTGATGACCAATTGAGGAAAGTTTGGGCGTATCTCCTTAAATCCAAATCTGGGACTTTTAATAAGTTTAAGTCTTGGCTTGCCTTAGCTGAAAATCAAATGGGAAAGGGTGTGAAAACTCTTAGGACATACAATAGTTTAGAGTTTTGCAATTTTGAATTTGATAGTTTCTGCAAGGAAAATGGTATAATAGGCACATGACTGTGAGACATACCCCCAATAAAATGGGATGGCTGATATGATGAATCGGACTTTAATGGATAAAATCAGATGTAGGATAATTAGTTCAGGGTTGTCTAAAGGTTTCTGGGGAAAAGCCGTGTGTACTGTTGCATATTTGATAAATAGGTCATCTTCTAATTCTGTTAACTTCAAGACTCCCCAAGAGTTGTGGTCTGAAAAAACTCCAGATTTGTCACATATTAGAGTATTTGGTTGTGCAGTTTATGCACATTAGGTTGGGGGTAAATTGGACCTTCGAGCTACTAAATGTGTCATGTTAGGTTATCCAGAGGGAGTGAAAGGATATAGACTGTGGGTTTTAAGTGTGAACGACATTAATATTATTAACAGCAGAGATGTGAAGTTCGATGAAATTGATATGCCTTACCTTAAAAACATAGACATGCAGAACAAACAAACTATAGAAGGGGAATCTTCTATTAAAAAAAAGGAGTTTGAGGTGAAGAGATTAGATGGTAATCCAGGGGATAGTGAAATCTAACCTCAAGAGGAATCTGATCAAGAAGCAGTAATAAAACAACCAGAACTTGAAATTCCTGAAACTGTTGTCCCTAATCAAGAAATATCTACATGTACTAATTTTGATGATTACCAATTAGTGAGGAATATAGAGAGAAGACAAGTGAGACTCAATTTGAAATATATCTCTTCAAATTTAATGGAATTTGTCTTAGTTTCAAGTGAAGCATTGGAGTCAGTTGAACCAGATTCATTTGAGAAAGCAGTTAATTGTAAAAATTCTAAAAATTGGAAAAAGGCTATGAGAGAGGAGATCAGTCTTTGAACAAAAATGAGACTTGAAAGTTGGTTGAAAAACCAAATAATCAAAAGGTAGTCCGTTGTAACTAGATCTACAAGTTGAAAGAATGAGTAGATTCTAAAGACCCTTTAACATATAAAGTTAGGTTAGTTGCGAAGGGATTTACTCAAAGAGAGGGGATGGACTATAATGAGGTCTTCTCACAGTTCATTAAGTATAAAACTCTCAGGTTAATCTTAGCCTTAGTTGTCCAATATGGTTGGGATTTAGAGCAACTAGATATTAAGACAGTTTTTTTTTTCATGGGGAGTTGGAAGAATTGATTTACATATCTCAACCTCAAGGGTTCGAGATGAGGGGAAAATCTGAACTTGTACTTGTTTAGAAAGTCCTTGTATGGTCTTTATCAGAGTCCTAGACAATGGTATAAAAAATTTGATGCTTATGTGCTTAAAATTGATTTTAAGATGAGTGAATTTGATACATGTTTGTATTTTAATAACTTTAAAGCAGGCTGTGAAGTTTATTTATTTTTATATGTAGATGACATGTTGCTTGCTTGCTCTAGTAATTGAAATCACAAAGATGAAAAACATTTTAAAATCGAAATTTGACATGAAAGATTTAGGAGAAGCAAGAAAAATTCTTTGCATGGTTATTAAAAGGAATAGGGTTGATAATATGATGATTATTAATCAAGATTCTTATTTGGATAAAGTGATAACCAAATTTGATATGAAATTTGCTAAACCTGTCAATGTACCATTAGCAGCACACATAAATTTGTCATCTGCACGATACCCTGAAATTGGGATTGCATGAAATGAGTAATGTTCCATATGCTAATAACATTGGGTCTGTGATGTATTCTATGATTACCACGAGACCGAATCCTGCATATAATGTTATTTTCTTGAGTAGGTTTATGTTTAACCCAGGTAAACCTCATTGGACTGCACTCAAATGACTGTTAAGATACTTAGCTGGAACTTTAAAAAGGGAGTTAGCATTTAAAAAGGGAAGTGATAAGCTAGAGCTAAAAGGCTTTATAGATCATGACTTTAAGGGGGATAAAAATCAAAGGAAATCTATCACTTCATACTTCTTCACTTTAGATAATAATTGTATCACTTGTAAATCACAGTTGCATCTATTGTTAGCACTGAAGCAGAATATGTTACATTAACTGAAGCTGTAAAAGAATGCATGTGGCTGAAAGACCTTCTATGTGAATTAAACTTTTTGAATGATAATACTATGATTTTTACTGATAGTCAAAGTTCATTAATATTGTGTAAAAATCATGTTTATCGTGAACGTTCTAAGTTGGAACAAAAGTACTTGCGGCTGGTAAGTTCAACAAATGTTTATCAATATTAAGTAATGATAATGGTTAATTGTTGTGCAGGTACTGACCTGGAGTAAGAAATGATGATGAAAAAGTGAAAGGAAAGATTTTGGGACCTCACTAGTCCTTTCCATGTAAAAGTGAAGAAAAAGTTCGTAACCTTTTCTTCAACTCTTCTTACTTAAATTTTTTGCAATAAAAGGTTGGGGAAATAACAGTTCTCTCTTTAAATCATCCACGTGTTTATGATGTAAGATTGCAATAATGAAATGGACGTTGTGACCCCCTTTTGTAGCTTGTTTCCCAATCCACCACACAAAAACTGGAGAAATTAGTCATTCGACTAGCCATTATTTTTTATTTTTTTTCATTGTCTATCTACCTTTTTTACCTTTATAACTGATGGAACATAAATTTGTTGTCATCTTGGATGGATGACTATGAGCAGTTGGAAAATTTATCTGCACAGGCTAATTTAATTATCCATGCTTCAATGACATAGTTATATGCTAAAGTACTACAGTTAGTACGAACAAAGAATTAATTGTGATATGAAAAGTCCTTTATAAGGTCCCATTATCTACAGGAAAGAAGTTCTGGGCCACCGATTGAGCTTATTATTGATAATCAGAATGCTCTTTGCATTATTGAACATGCCACTTGAGCTGACGCTGATGACTGTCCTATCTAGTGGTTCATGCTTAACTAGTTCCATCATGATTGCCTGAATGCCAATCAAATATGTTACAAATTGCTGACATGCACTGCAAGTAAAATCTTTCATAGGCGGAACAAGTGTTGTTATTTTTTACTTTGCTTATCTTAATGTAATTGGTTTTGACAGCCTTAACTAACCTGATTATCTCAGGTATTTGGATCGTAATCTACACTACTGACAAGTGGAATGGTGATTGACCATGAATAGGACACTTGAATTACGTAAATCCTATTTATTTCTTCTGCACTGGTTACTCACATCACATGCTCTACATTCCTTGCATCTTGCGTGGTAGTAACTTATTGGGAGATCGACCTTTCTAACTGTTGAAACTTGGGATGGAATCATTTGAACCCCCATGATGATGAGCTTTTGACTCCCCTTGTAACATCAAATTTCTACATACGTTGGAGTGACTCGTGGAATACTTTGTTTAGGGCTTTACGTCTTGTCTATTTCATTTCACCCGGATGCTTTTAACTGTATACACAAAATTATTGCTGTATTTATGGACCTAGCGATCTTATTATTATCTGCAAGACGTTTCATATTGAAGTTCAATTTTCTTATAATCCATATTATTTCCTTGCCCCAATATGGATAGTAGAATGGAAATGATAAAAATGTAGTAACATACTACCCAAGCAAGATTTACTTGTCAGAAAGGAGAGTGGAATGGAAATGATCAAAATGATAAATAGTAGTAATGTAGCAGACAAGCAAGATTTACTTGTTTTTTTCTTTTTTGGGAAATGTCTTGGGTTAATTTCCCTCAAGAACTAATAATGCTAACCGGGTACTTTTACTCATGGTGTTTGATCTTTATATTTGCTTTATATCTGGCTAGATCTTGTCAAGGTAATATCTGTGATGTTTGTCATGCTGATTTTGCTAGTGACAATTCTGCACGAGAAATTCTTCCACTTACTGACGTGAGCAAGCAATGGCAGGCCTGGAAGCTCTCTTGCCCAAATTATGCTTGCCTTTCTTTTGCAGTTTAAAATTGTAGTTTCCAATTGAAATTTGAAAAAAATCAGTCCAAATTTGAGTAGCATTGTAAAAATTCCCCCCTGCCAAAATGCCTGGGACTGATATATATAAGCATCAAGTTATTCCAGTTATGTAGGTTGTGATATCTTATATTTATCATATGGCATTGTTTTGGTTTAGCTTTTCAGTTGAAGGGGGCAAACCCTTAATTTGTGTAGTGAAGGATCAACTCGACCTAGCGTGGACTTGACCCATATGTTGGTGCACATGCATTGGTTTCAATTACGGGGAACATTCATTGCTGCTTGGTAGACTAGACCGAAAGAGAATAAAAATAAAAAATTGCTTGTTACCAAACATGCGGTGATTCATCGATACGAACCTTATGATGCATTTTCTGTAAACGCTCAATTTTTTATATGTATGGTAATGCACGCTAGACAATATTAAAGAAAAAAATAAATTCAAATTATGTTTGATACGTAATATTATACTTGATTTAGACACTGAAAAATTTAGGTTTTTCCCCTTAATACAGTCTCATTCAATCCAGTCCACAGTTTTGTCAATTGTCTTATCATATTATTGTACATGCTGCAAGAATTAATAACATATGGACAATCATGACAGCCAAAAACACAAAATTCGATCAATCACGAACTCTAATCCAGAAAACTTATAATCAGTAGGGTGCAGATTTCACACTGGACCCATGAATAATGACACTGTAATCAAACACAAATTCACCGGAATACGCCCTAACAACGATGTGAACAGCCACTACTATCATTATCGTTTGAACAGAAATCGCTCTCAAATTGCATGATGTTAACCCCATTGATGAGTACTAGAGCAAAAGTGAAATATAATCTTTGAAAAATGCATTAATTGGACTCTGTGTTGTCACAGTCGAGCCTTCAAAATTATCTAACGAGTAGTAGTATTGCAGGTTATGTTTAGTATTTGGTGGCTTCTTTAAATGGTAGGTCATGGCATCACTTTCAGGTTTCATGATAGTCTACCTGACCCCCCCTCCCCTGGGCGGCTTGGGGGTTTGATTGGGATCTCCTGACGCAGAACGGAAGTAACAAGATTTACTAGCGTAAATCTTGAAAACAAGAAAACTGGAATTCTCCAAAAACAAAATTTTATTCAATTTCAATGATGACGGAAAATGTCCAAAATCCTTAAATAGGCGTTACAAGAAACCGTAAAAACATAGAAAAGGAAATCGTTCCAAAAATAGCGAAAATCTAAAACGGGAAATACGAAAATTGATCATTCGAAGGCCTAAACAAAGGAATTTGGCTAAAATCACGAGATCTCGGGCTATAGCCCGAGTCCAATTTTTCGGGCCGTTTCCAATCAACCTGCCAAATTTCAGTCCATTCCGACACCGTCACGACAAATGACAAAATTACCCCTGAAGCGATTTTTCTTTGCCAATTTTCTGTCCAGCACTTCCTCAAACTCCAAATCTAGTTGTCCTACATAATCTCCAGCCACTGGTTTACAAACTTTCTACTAGGTGGGCTCATATGTTGACAAAAGAAGCCAACTTGTGACACAATATACATAGAGGTATTGGATAGCATATAAACGTAATTATCTATGTTATAAGCACTTGGGGAGTGAGATTAAGAAGTTATCCTTTAATTATTTAGGATTTCATTTTAAAAGGTAACATGTTTAAAAGAAATAGCATACACCCTTAATTGTTGGTCTATATTTTCATCTTTATT
The DNA here is from genome assembly GCA_903798235.1 of Fraxinus ornus. Lineage (NCBI taxonomy): Eukaryota > Viridiplantae > Streptophyta > Magnoliopsida > Lamiales > Oleaceae > Fraxinus > Fraxinus ornus. The sequence goes on from CAIGRF010336332.1 coordinate 25,512, forward strand.
CAATATGAGATTTGTCCCTAACAACTCTTCCAATAAAGGGGAACAACTTTGATACTCTTGGTACAAGCACTAGGTTAAAATTCTTTTTTAAACTGTCAGACAAGGAAGACGACTAATGTGCTTATGAACTCAGACGAGGAAGACGACTAATGTGCTTTTGAACTCACGTCCCTGCGCTATTTTATGCTATTGTAGTCCTGTTTTGCCAAAATAATACAGAAATCTCTCTGAAAAGGATAGGCAATTATGTGGATGAAAATAATTCTCACATGGAAACCTCTTTATTTGGCGCCACTATGTTATCTATGTCTCCCACCACACAACTACGAACTAAAATTCCTTTTCCCTTCTATATTTCAATTTACCCCCCTATTTCTCCTACCCAAAATACTACCTTAAGTGGAGGTCATTTCTCCTATGACTAAAATTGTACTCCTAGGACTGTTGAATCAGTTATTTCTTCAGTACAGAGAGTGAATATTGGAAAAAAAGAGAGAGATGATCATTAGTAAAGAAATGACCACAGCTATAAACGGAAACTTCCTATAAGAATTTTAAGTACCTTCAGCTATGATGGACTCTTAAATTATATAGAAATGGTGGATCTTGATCAGGAGCAAACGGCACAACCCATGGCAACAAACTTGTTTACTAAGAAAAATGATCTTTCCACTGCCATGAAGAGAACTAGTGAATGGTTTGCTCTCTTTTTCCTAACTAAATAGATTTATTTTTACTTGTGCTGTTAATTAATGAAAGATTAGTTTTGCCACTTCTGCTGAATTCTGTTTAGAGAAAAAAAAAAGTCTAAAGATTATGAACTTAAGATTTTTGTTTCAATGTTCAACAGGATCTTTTCGCAGGAAATCCCGAGAGATATAACTGTTAGTGCAGGAGGAACTTCCTTTTCATTGCACAAGGTAAGAGTACATTGTTGTTTCTTATATCATATTCTAATTGATTAATATGAAGAATTAGAAATAATTTTGCAGTTGAAGTTTTAATATTTGATTCATCTCTCATAATCAAAGTGATTTCAAGACTCAGTTGCTCATGTTTTTACATCAACAGATCCCATTGGTCTCAAAATGTGGTTACATAAGGAAGTTAGTTTCAGAATCCACTGATACTGATCTTGCTGTTATCGAAATCGCTGATATTCCCGGAGGAGCAGAGGCATTTGAACTCGCTGCAAGATTTTGTTACGGAATAAACTTTGAGATTAGTACAGAAAACATTGCCATGCTTAGGTGTGTAGCTGAATATCTTGAGATGACAGAAGACTTTGCGGTTGAAAATTTAGTTGGAAGAACCGAGAAATACCTACAGGAAGTGGCATTAAAGAGTCTTGAAGGGGCAGTTACCATTTTGCATTGTTCCGAAAACCTTCTTCCCCTAGCAGAAAAAGTAAAACTGGTGAACCGATGCATAGATATGATAGCATTTGTGGCCTGTAAAGATAGCCAATGTAGCACACCAGGGAAGGCCGAGAGTGGAAAGAATGATTTGATATCCTCCAACTCGTCCATGTCCAATGTGAAGCCTGTTGTTGATTGGTGGGCTGAAGATTTGACTGTCCTTCGAATCGATTTCTTTCAAAGGGTTCTCATTGCAATGATGGCAAGGGGATTCAAACAATACGCTCTCGGTCCAATACTAATGCTATATGCACAAAAATCTCTTCGTGGGTTGGTGAGTACTTACCCCATAAACATGGATTATTAATCATGTGAGCTAGATTCATATATTATTATTTTTTAATTTTTTTTCATTTCAGGAAATTTTTGGGAAGGATAGGAAGAAAATTGAGGCAAGAGAAGAACACGAGAAACGGGTTGTTTTGGAAACAATAGTTAGTCTTCTGCCAAGAGAGAAGAACGCTATGTCAGTTAGCTTTCTCTCGATGCTTCTTCGAGCTGCAATGCATCTAGAAACAACAGTTGCTTGCAGGCTCAACTTGGAAAAGAGGATGGCCTTGCAACTAGGACAGGCCGTGTTAGACGATTTACTAATTCCTTCTTTCACCAGGGATACATTGTTTGATGTTGATACTGTGCAGAGGATAATGACAAATTACCTAGAATATGAAATGGATGGGAATAGATCAGGATACAATGCAGACGACGAGTATATTTCTCCTTCACAGAGTGATATGGAGTGTGTCACGAGATTAATGGAGACTTATCTTGCTGAAATTGCTTCTGACCGCAAGTTATCTGTCTCAAAGTTTATGAGTCTTGCCGAACTTATTCCTGAACAGCCCCGAATAACAGAAGACGGAATGTATAGGGCCATTGATATCTACTTGAAGGTTTGTACATTGTCTTACCTTAATTTCTGAATCCCTCACTGATAAGCTCACGGGAAACAGGGCAAATAGGATTTTTGGTCGACGTGAAAATTTAAGATACGAGTCTATTATGCTTGATTTTTATACTTATGACGTGATTTTTTTGGACTGCTTTGATACGAGTCTATTATTCTTGTGTTTTGCTTATTCTGACAAAGCTCAATCACTTGATATGTAGTGAAAGTTGGAAAAAGTTCGCATAAACTATCGAGTCAAAAAGTTTCCTATTAATTCCGTTTGTTTCTCATTTTTCATCCATAAAAATGAAAAATATGACCGTTTTCCATCACATCAAGCCATCAATTTTGAATTTCTATCTCTTGCGTGGGACCAATAACGCCTATATGTTTTATTCTCATTCTACAATAATGTGCATCAAACAAGACCATTTTCGTCTAATTTACCTCTTAGAAATAGGGCTGGGCAACGGGTCGGGTCGGGTCGACTTTTGCCCAAACCCGACCCGACCCGAATTTACCGGTTTTAGGTCATTCCCTAAACCGAATCGGCCCGTTCATTAACAGAAACCGATCCGACCCGAACCGAGTCAGTTCGGGTCGGGTCATAGTTTTCTTATATTCTTTTTCTTTTTTCGATTGGTTGCCTTTTTTACACCTTGAGTGCTATTTGTCAAGACTTTTTACCACTGAGGTGTATGTTCAGTTATCTTGTTATCTCTAGGCTCTTTACCACTTCCCTTAGCTTTATTGTTGCTTTTTTGACCTAGAATGTTTTATATACTTTCTGGGTAATTTTAGACAATAAAACCCTAAAATCTAGAGAAAAAAAAAAAGAATTGGATAATAGAGAAGCAATGTAAAAAAAAAATGGTTAAATTGGGTATCCTCACCACGAACCAAAAGAAGAGGAAAAAAATTAGAAAAACACAAAAGATAAGCTTAAAAGGAAAAAACACAAAATTAAAAGTACATATTAAAAACCATGAATCATCATACAATAGAAGAAAAATAATTATTTCTTTTTCAGAATCCAGAAAGCTACAGTTATGCAACACAACAGTGAACTGGAAAAAAAGAGAGGAGAATAAATCCAGAATGTCATTCAACAGAAACAGAAAAAATAAAAGTAAAAAAGAAACCAAACCAGACAAAAAGACTAGACAGATAATAGGAGAAAGAGGATGACGGGAGATATAGAAATCAGCGGCTAAGGCTGAGGAGCGGCGGATTCAGTCATTCAGAGGAGCAGACGGTTTTGAAGAATGAAGCAGACGACGGTTTTGAAGACTGAAGAATGAAAGTTACGTTTTTAAGGTAGGGTTTTTAAATTGGGTTGGGCTAGTTTCACTTGGTTTAAACCCGAACCGCACCGGCCCAAATAATTTTATACTAATTTAAAACCCGAACCGACCCATTTTAATTTTAAACCGACCCAACCCGACCCGATTCGGTTTGGGTTGGGTCGGTTTTGCGGGTTTCGGTTTTTGGGCCCAGCCCTACTTAGAAATCCTCTCTTATTGAAAATTTGAAAGCAAATACCTTTTTCACCGCTTCATAATTTAGTAGGAAGTAATTGTGAGCTTGGTGTAATTAATTTATAGATGAATTATCAAGCTGCATATCTAATTCATCTGCTTCCTTATAAGTAATCTGCAGGCTCATCCCGCATTAAGTGACATGGAGAGGAAGAAAGTTTGCAGTGTGATGGATTGTCAAAAGCTTTCTCGGGAAGCTTGCGCACACGCAGCTCAAAATGACCGACTACCTGTCCAGATGGTAGTTCAAGTGCTGTACTACGAGCAACAATGCCTCAGGGAAGTCATGGACAGCAGCCTCAATGATTCTCCTTCTGTTCCAACGAAAGCGAATCAATTCTCCATTGACAATCACCCTGTATCAGACGAGCTCTCAACTCTACGTAAAGAAAATCGGGACCTGAAACTCGAGTTGGTGAAAATGAAAATGAGACTGAAAGAAATCGCAAAATCTGATGATCCTAAAGCATCAATTGGTAGTCCCTCAGGCACTCGTCTATCCTTTGATAAGCCTTCTTTGCCTAGAAAATCATTCTTAAGCTCCATGTCAAAAACACTTGGCAGATTTATTCGGGCTGATGGAATCGTACCTCAAAGTGCCAAACGTCGAAATAAACCAAGCAAAGATAGGCGACATTCCATATCATAATACATTTGGTTCGTGCTCGATCCTTTTAGTATCAATGAAGATACCTTCATTGCATTGTTTTTATCTTGAGAAAAGGTCCTGGATTCTGTATTTTTCTTTTCTTTTCTTTTCTTTTCTTTCCTGTGTGTGATATATGTGTAAATCGTAGTGCAAGTGCATCTTATTCATATCTGTAAAATATAACGAATAATATGCTTATAATTGTTTCTGTCTTGTTATTGATTTGATGAGTTGGGCTATACACAATACCAGAAGCAGAAGCACTACTGGATCCTGGATTAAAATAGGAGTCATTGTGCTTGTGTTATCGGTTTCCGACAAAATATTTAAATTAGCTCATGAAAGAGTGTTTCGCGCTGTTTTAATTCGCTAACAATTAAAAAGGATCAGACGATTGTGTAAGGAACAGACCTCTTGAGACAAAGTCCCAAAAATGGGTGTATTTACTGGCGAAGATTTACAATTGGAAACAGACAAAATGCCTCCAAGGGGCCAAG
>CAIGRF010336346.1:18028-30990 GCA_903798235.1 Fraxinus ornus
CTCAAAAATTTTAAGTAGAACCCTCTACGAGATTATATCAATTGAGAACTCTCCACTCAAACAAATATTTAAGAGTGAGTTCTACTCGACATAATTGTTACCATTAGTATCAAAATTGACACCTTTCTAAAAGTTTGAAGAGGCTTCTTCTAATAAAAAGACACGTTCTCTAAACCCACGTGACTATGAATATGCGTCGTCATAGACATTGGTTTAGAAAAAGAGATGAATTTTTAAAAAAAGTTGACTTAAAATAACTTTTTCAAGAAAAACCAAACACGTCCTATAAATGATAAAATTGACGAATGACAAAAAAATGTGGCATTTATTTCGTCAATCCACGGAGCAATCCCCCGTGCATTCTGTCCTCACAAACTGGAAAAAGATCGAATAGGGATATATTGATACTGATAACCATTTCACACGCTAAAAACCCAAAAATTTCTTGAGGTAATTCAGCTTCTATTTTGAAAATACATGCTTTGTGTTTTCTATGTTTTTGTTATTTGTGCAAATTTATGATGATTTCCTTATGCGCTTCTAATAAATTATTGATGCTTCACTTTGGATTTATAAATTTCTTGGTTCATCTACATTTTTTTTTTTTGGGGAATTTTGAGGAAATAAGTTTGCATTAATTTTTTGTGGATTGAGTATGCTTTTATTTTTTGTATATAATTTCTGTAAATTTGAATTCTTTCTGAGCTGTCTATGGATTGCGGAATGTAGAATTTGATTCTTTCCTTACTTATTTTCACTTATTTCGATTAATGTTTGTCAATATGAATATACAATTAGAGTGGATTTGATTCGTCTTGCGTTTTTCTTTACTTTTCATTGTGTTTGTATTTGGCTTTTTTCTGTTGGATTATGCTAAGGAAGATTAGCCGACACTTACTCAATTTTTTTGTAGACTTCTTTGATAAGATAGGTTAATGGCGTCCTTTTAGATGTAATAATTTTCCTGATCAATCCTATTGCCTGATAAGTTATCAATTTGTAAATCTACATTGATTAATTGTCTTGGTTTTATTTAGTCTTGAATTTTTTTTTCCCCTTGGCATTTACTGCAGAATGGGAACCACGGATGAAACCAACTACGGATCGTACACATATGAAAACCTCGAGAGGGAACCCTACTGGCCAACGGAAAAGCTCTCGATTTCCATTACTGGAGCCGGTGGATTCATTGCCTCGCACATTGCCAGGCGTCTGAAGACTGAAGGTCATTACATTATTGCTTCTGACTGGAAGAAAAACGAGCACATGACGGAGGATATGTTCTGTCATGAATTCCATCTTGTTGATTTGAGAGTGATGGATAACTGTTTGAAAGTTACCCAAGGAGTTGATCATGTGTTCAATCTTGCTGCGGATATGGGAGGGATGGGCTTTATTCAGTCAAATCACTCTGTCATCATGTATAACAATACGATGATCAGTTTTAACATGATCGAGGCTGCCAGGATTAACGGAGTCAAGAGGTTCAATTTCGTTAATCTTCTTGCTTTTATTCAACATTTGGGTTTATAAGTAGAATACTGGTAATTCATACGAGCAATTATACGATTAAGCATTCATTAACTTGAAAATTATGAGAGCGTAATGCTGGTTTTGTTCAGTTGGTGAATAACAAAGCTATTGTGTCAACTAGTGAAAGGTCGGATTCCTCAATTTTTGTCTATCAGATTCGAAATACAATTAGTATTGGAAATTGTTTTAAAGATATTTTTCACCTCTGTTTTTGTCAATCGGGACCTAAGCGTAAGAACCTTTTGTGTTAGGTTACTAAAGTAAGAAAAGTTTCTTAGAAAGGGGCGAAGAATTAGATGCCCTTTTCTCAATGGATGTATGTTATGTCAGCAAACGATTGATATTCTCCATGCCATCACATGCGTTGATAGCTGCATTCCAATCTGAGAAAAATATTTTTGGTTAAAAATGCGGAGTTTTTCTCTAAACTAAGTTCAGTGAGGCACATATTTAGATCTGAGAATCTGAATATTGATTTCTCCGATTTGGATTCAGGTTTTTCTACGCCTCCAGTGCTTGTATCTATCCTGAATTTAAGCAGTTGGATACCAATGTGAGCTTGAAGGAGTCTGATGCTTGGCCCGCTGAGGTTTTTTTTTTTTTTTTTACCTCTTTTTCATGCTCGTAAAATTCTTTTTCTAAGATTTTGGATATCTAACATTGTCAATGAGATTTTATATTGTTTTCATTTTTAGCCTCAAGATGCTTATGGCTTAGAGAAGCTGGCAACGGAGGAACTCTGTAAACACTACAACAAAGATTTCGGAATTGAATGCCGAATTGGAAGATTCCATAATATTTATGGTCCATTTGGGACATGGAAAGGTAAACTTGAAGCTACTGTGAAATTTTTAGTATTTTCCTCTCTCTTTTTTTAGTTCACAGCGCCTTCTCTTTAAATTGTCAAGGTTTTTCATAAATTGATGCAGGTGGGAGGGAGAAGGCACCTGCTGCTTTCTGTAGGAAATCCCTTACGTCCACAGATAAATTTGAGATGTGGGGAGATGGTTTACAAACACGATCTTTCACCTTTATTGATGAATGCGTCGAGGGTGTTCTGAGGTATGTTGACCTAAGAAAAAGAATTTTTTATAGTACACACAAGAGATTGTTTTTTCTATCCGAGATTGAGCAGTGGTCTTTCGTTTTGTTTTCCAATTTGGCATGTAAACCCATGACTATCTTTGCAAGATGAATATTGTTTGAAAAAATAATCTTAATACTGGTAAAAGTAGTATTGCTCAACCAATAGAGCACTGACACTGAATGATCTTTACGCTAACGTTACGGGTATAGGCTTGCCTGACGAGCTTTTATCTAACTCTTATTCTTATGCCATCTATTCATAATAAGATTAAAAATTGCTTAAAGTTTTTATTTCAGAAGTGTGATTGCACATTTCACAGCTTAAATGAATTATTTTATGCATTCAGATTGACAAAATCAGATTTCCGAGAGCCTGTAAACATTGGAAGTGATGAGATGGTCAGCATGAATGAGATGGCTGAGATTGTCCTGAGCTTTGAGAACAAAAAGCTCCCCATTCATCACATTCCTGGACCCGAGGGTGTGCGTGGTCGAAACTCAGACAACACTCTAATTAAGGAAAAGCTCGGGTGGGCTCCTTCTATGAAACTGAAGGTGACATGTTTGAGTGTTTTTTTTAATTCTTTTGTCCATCGACTGAACCCTTTGTAACATATTACTCATTGATCATATCCATATGTAATTTGTTGTGTGTGCTTGCAGGATGGACTGAGAATCACATATTTCTGGATCAAGGATCAAATTGAGAAGGAGAAGGGTGAGGGCACTGATATATCAGCTTACGGGTCGTCAAAAGTTGTGGGAACTCAAGCTCCAGTTCAACTTGGTTCTCTTCGTGCTGCTGATGGCAAAGAATGAAAGAAATGAAGCCAATGGGTTCACTTTAATGCATGATCCAGGTTCTATATTGTGTGCCACCGTTTTTTATGGAGTGAAACATCTGCATTTCTGCCTTTCGATATTCTTTTTATTTTCGAAGCTGTTGTATTTTTTTCTGCAATCATAGCATGTTCAAATGTGCAATGAATACCTCTAGTACATGTCTCCTCTTTGGAAACACATGTTGCTTCCATTTGTATCAAATTTATCCCTTTTCTGTTCTGTTTATTTAGCCCTTATATGGCATTTTCTTATTTTACTACATCATGAAGGCTGAGGCATCTTTGGCGGTCATTATATGGGAAACAATAACACAGTTGGGTGTTAAATTCCAATAAGTTTTGGTTTTTATCAATTATTCTGCCTAATTGTCATTCATCACTCTTCAGATGTCATTAGAAAAACACAATTTGGCGATTCAAATATGAGGAAAACAATCAGAACTGCCCGATTTTTATCTTATTTCAGTAGTTTTTTGGCAGGTTTTGGCGGTTGGCCTATAACCTGACTTTTTTCATTGAACTGGTCGATCTGATCCGATTCTGGTAACATTTCTGATAAGTTATAACTACTAATCCAAATGTGGGAGTGGGGGTATTGGGGTGAGGGTTGTGCTGAGAGAGTTGGATGGGGAATGGCGATCTTGGCTAGTCTTCTTAATCTTTACTTGTTTAGAGGAAGAAAGGACACGCGAAGAAAGAAGATATCATTGCTTAGAACATGGAAAACTATCGGGTTGGCGTGCAGTATTAGTTTGGATAAGGATTAATTTAATCTTATTCAGCATTTGGAGCAATTAATACCCATATTAATTTTTTCCCGGGTTCTTTTTAAGAAACCACTTAGTGTCTGTTTGATGCACCAAATTTTCCTTGGAAAATGGAAATCAATTTCCAACTTCCACTTTTAGTCATGTTTGATATGGACAATTTTCTAGGCAAATGTTTTTCCTCTCTCTTCCTCACGCGCCTCATTTTCTTGGTTTTTGTTGAATTCCTTTTCAGCCTCCTTTTTTTTTTTAAGGACAATTGGAACAAATTTTATAACCAATTGTAAANTAAAAAAAAAAAAAAAAATGGGACCAAAATTAAAAAACAAATATAAAAATTAAAAAAAAAAAAAAAAAATCATTTTAGTGGACAATTTTCATTTAAAACAAAATCAAACGAACACTAAATTTTGATGAAAATTTGATTTTCTTGGAATTTTTATTTTTATTTTTTACTTTTTGGTAATGAAAACAAATTTTATAACCAATTGTGGAAAAAAATTATCACTTTAATGGACAATTTTCATGTAAAAAAAGTCAAACGAACACAAAAAGATCCAAAATTTTAAAATTTCTCGAATGAAAAATTATACTAATCAAACACACTTAATTAACAATTCTCTGAAAAATAAGTTCTAGGCAATTATTTTCTCTGAAATTCATTTTCTTTCCACTCTTGCAATCAAATGTACCCTTAGAGATTAGAGTTTCAAGTGAACCTAATTGTTAAAAAAAAAAAAAAAAACACGCACAATACACACCTGCATTAATTACATTTCTATATCAAAAGCAATTTGAAAAAAATAAAATCAATGGAGAGAAATCGCCACAACAACGGGGATGAAGGTTTGATTGAGTTTTTTCATCATCTTGAAGAATCAAACACGATGTTTTATTGTTTTTAGATTTGGAGATTTCTTCTGGTGTTTAGATATATCACTGTTGGGAAAATAGCATATCATAATCACCGATATTCATGAATAGAGTTCTAGACTACCAAGAAACCAATCTGACAGTTTACAAATCTCACAATAATCACAATGCTAATTTACTGACTATATTTTCACAGTCAAAATCAGAGCTTAAACATTGTATAAAGAAATCATAGATAAATACATGGAAACCGAAAATGATAGTAAATAAACTAGAGTTCAACTTCCCTATTTGGTCGAAAATTTAGGCTCAGAAACAGTCTTCCATGCCATGCAAATCACCTTCCAGAGAGAGGCAGAGAATCGGCTAAAGAACCCCTCAAAGTTCGACTTGGGTCATCGATCAAGAATCTACGAAGCAGTCGACTTTTTGTACCAAACCAACCTATGCCTTGCGAGAAATACAACCTTCACTCTACCACTATTTCAGGCCTGAGCATACACCAAAATATCTCACACTAACAGGCTAGAAAAGGTTCAATTTTGGGGGTACAAGGAAGAAGCAAGTGGAACCAACAGAGCCCTTGAAAAATGGCGGCCCACTCCTTAAGAGAGAGAAAGTGGAAGTGTCTCAGAAGGAAAAAGTCTAGGCCCCCTTTTAAATTGAAAGTACATTCCAAAAGGCTTCCAAGATAAGCCAAATAAAATATCTCAATCAAAGGAAGGATCCTAGCCATCCAAAATATCAATGGCCACAATTAGTCAAGGTAGTGCAACCGGGTCAAAGCACATGCCCAATAACTTATGGGAACCATTAAACCCACATTCTTCACCTTGGTTCTCATAATATACTCTCTCGGTTGCGAATTTGCACATGGAAGGACTGTTCATCATCATCACCCACTACCTGCAAGAAAAATTAACCCGTATCAATATGTAGCAAAGATAAACACAATTTAGATTTTCCTACATGCAGAGTTTTCGTTCCCACGTCAGAGGAATTTTTATCAGTATGAATCTTAACAAGTTCAACTTCACCTTAAGACAGTTTCTTACAAATAAAATGATACTTCACCTCAATATGTTTTGATCTTTCATGATAAACGGGATTCTTACTAAGTGACAATGCACTTTGACTATCAATAAACATAATAGGTGTATCATGTATGAAGTTTAATTCTTTTAAGATTCCCTTTAACCAAATACATTCTTTAACGGCTTCTGTTATGGCAACGTATTCAGCTTCAGTACTAGACAAAGTAAATAAAGGCTGCAGCTGAGATTTTCATGTTATGCAGTTATCATCTAGGGTAAAGAAGTATGCTGTAGTTGATTTCCTACTGTCTTTATCACTAGCAAAGTCAGCATCAACATAGCCTTTAAGAGTCAACTTCTCAGATCTTTTCTCATACACCAAGCCCAGATTTAAAGTCTCAACTAAATACCTCAATAGCCATTTCATACCAGCCCAATGCGGCTTACCAAGATTGGACATAAATCTACTTAGGAGACTAATGAAAAATACAAGATCAGGTCTGGTAGTAATTATGGAAAACATGATAGAACATATGGCATTAGCATAAGAAACATTTTACATCTCTTTCAATTCAGACTCAGATTTAGGCAAATGATCTCGTGAAAATTCATATGACAAGCAAGAGACACATTCACAATTTTACTGTCTTTCATTCCAAATTTTGTCACAACTTTGTTCAAATAAGCTTCTTGTGAAATAGTCAACATATGTTTAGCCATGTCCCTTGTTATAACAATTCCTAGAATTTTTCTAGCATTTCCTAAATCCTTCTTGTCAAATTCAGATTTTAAAAGATCTTTCAGTTCACTAATTTGAGACTTGCTAGGTCCAGCCAAAAGCGTATCATCAATATAAAGCAGCAAGTAGACTTCACAACCACTCTTCATGTCATTATAATAAAAGCAAGCATCAAATTCACTTCTTTTAAACCCTATCTTTAGCACATAAGCATCAAACCTCTTGTACCATTGTCTTGGACTCTGTTTCAGCCTGTACAAGGATTTCTCTAACTTGCACACATAATCAGATTTGCCTCTAGCTACAAAACCTTGTGGCTGGCTCATGAAGATATCCTCTTCCAACTCTCCGTGTAAAAATACAGTTTTTACATCGAGTTGTTCAAGTTTCCAATTGAATTGAACCACAAGAACCAACATCAATTTGATTGTCTTGTACTTAACCACGGGTGAAAATATCTCATTATAGTCCACACCCTCTCTTTGAGTATAACCCTTAGCCACTAACCTCGCCTTAAACCTCACAGGATCATTATGACTCAAACCTTCTTTTAATTTGTAAATCCATCTACATAGAACCAATTTCTGATCTTTAGGTTTCTTAACAAGTTTCCAGGTTTTGTAATCACTCAAAGATTTCATTTCTTCCTGTTTGGCTTTTATCCAATTTTCAGAATAATTTTCATTAATAGTTTCTTCATAAATGGCGGGTTCTATCTGTTCAAGGGCTTCACCTGAAACTTGGGCAAAATTAGTCAAGTTTAGGGATTCATATCTCGGATTAGGCATGATTTGCCTTCTCGCACTATACCTAGTAAGCTGATAATCTTGATTAGGTGGCTGATCATTAAAATGTTCAACTTCAACTGGTTCATTGTTATCTTGAAGTTCAGTCACCTCTTCAGGTTCAGTTTCAGGTTCATGATGTGTAGTAGGGTCATTATCATCATTCCCTAGTGTAGGTGAATCAAGCTTAGTCAGCTTCACCTCAATCTGAACACTCCTCTCAGTTTGAGATTTGTTAGTTTCATCGGTTTTCTGTTTTAGACATGGCATTTCAGATTCATTAAAGATTACATTCCTATTGTTAATAATCTTAATGCCTTGAACCCCTAAAGGCTAAAACCCATAACCTATAGCCCTTCACACCCTCGGGATACCCTAACATCACACACTTGACAGCTCTAGGCTCAAGTTTCCATTCAAACTGATGTGCATATGTAGCACATCCATACACCCTTAAGTGATTTAGATTTGGAGGCTCCCATGTCCACAATTTCTGTGGAGTCTTAAAGTCTATACTGCTGGACGGAGACCTATTAATCAGATAAGCTGCAATACTAGCAGTTTCAGCCCAAAAACCTTTGGCAAGGCCAGAGCTAATCAACATGCACCTAACCTTGTTCATTATGGTCATGTTTATTCTTTCAGCGACCCCATTCTGTTCATGTGTGTATTTAATTGTTCTGTGTCTTGTTATCCCTTTTTGTTTACAAAAGTTGTCAAATTCGAAATTACAAAATTAAAGCCCATTATCAGTTCTCAATGTTTTAAGTTTCTTGTCTAACTGATTCTCAACAGACTTAAGCTAAATTCTGAATTTTACAAAAGTTTCCAACTTAGCCTTCAGAGGATAAATCCAAACTTTTCTTGAGTAATTATCCACTAAAGACAAAAAATACTTACTCCCACCAAACGTGGAATGCTTCTCCGGGCCCCATAGATCAGCATAGATATAGTCCAATGGTCGGCTGGTTCTATGAGAGCTAGCTTCAAAGCTCACCTTATGTGACTTACCCAAAATACAAGTTTCACAGAAGTCCAAAGCTTCAATGTCATCTTTTCCAAGCAATTTCTAATTACTTAAAGATTTTAGTCCTTTAAACCCAATGTCTATTATGTCAAAATTCAATTTTGTCTTTACTAACTGTAAGAAGACTAGAATCGGGTGGTGTTTCAATTTTACCCTCCAGATAGTACATTTCATTCCTCTTAGGTCATTTCATAACTAGCAGAGACCCCATCATAATTTTCAGAATTTTATTTCCAGATTTGAAAGTATAACCTTCATCTACAAGAGGTACCTAAGGAAATGAGGTTCCTCTTCAAATTAGGGATATATCTTGACAGCCCCATCATACATCCTGATGGCTATGTCACCAATCCCAACTACATTCGGAGAATTATTATCCCTCATGTAAACTTTCTTAGATTCAGTCTCTTTGTAGTTATAGAACCAAGATCTTTCAGGACACATGTGAAAGGTGCACCCTATATCTAGGATCCAATTTTTGTCTAATTCTTCCTCCGACACATTTAGGGCATGTAAACTATCGAATTCAGAAACAACGACAACACTTTTTTGTTCATTGTTACTTAAGTCTCTTTGTTTCTTTTTCCAATCAAAGCAGTCTCTCTTGAAATGTCATAACTTTCCACAGTTATAACATTTCTTACCACTTCTGTCTTTCGATTTGGATCTCATTTTAGATTTTCCCCTTCTATTTTTGTTCTGGAAGTTAAATTATTTCTTTTCTGATCTTCCCTTCACAAATAGACTTTCTTCTCTCGAATTAGTTATGTTCTCTCTTTTTAGTTCCAGTTCTCTCGATTTCAACGCATCTACCACAATGACTTGTGAAAGAGCGTTCATACCATATTTTATGGCATTTCTGATTTCTTTATAAGATTCGGGCAATAAATTTAACAGTATGACAGCTAAATCCTCATCATCGAGTTTCTTATCATTGTGAGCCAGACTCTTAACAATTATGCTATAATCATTCAAATTCTCTTCAACATCCTTCCCCGGATCCATTTTAAAACTAAACAAATTCTCCAACAAATATATCTTATTAGGCAAAGTTTTAGTCAAGAATAAGACATCCAAAGCAGTCCACAAAGTTCTAGCATCTTTAGCATGATCAACTTGTCTAACAACATTATCAGATAGATGCAAAATTATAGAACTATATGCAATTTCATTCATTTCTTCAATTTCATCGGGTTTAGCTTTTAACTCATCAGAAAGTTTATCATGATCGTCGATAGCTTTAGCAACTCTCTGTTGGACCAAAATGGCCCTCATTTTCTGTTTCCATATTGAGTAGTCCCCCTTTTCATCGAATTACGATAACTTGACCCTCAAACTCATTCTGGATTCTGTAAAAGAATGGCCCGTACTCAAGGACATAACAGAAAAGGTTTTGAAAAAATCTTTTCCAGATAATCAATATAAAGCCGAAAGTACGGAGTTAAAAACCAATCCAATCATGAAACCTCAGTGTTATGTGTGTACAAGTGTGATCAAAAGCTCAGACAATATACATGTATATATAATGCAAGTAAGTATGCTTTCCAGGTTACAAATCAATTACAGGAATTCAATCACCAATTCAATCACCAGAATTCACAAATAAGCAACCAAGCAGTCATGCATAAAATGGTAAGGATACCAAACCTAACCCAAATGAGAGTTTAGAATAATCTTACCAAACCACTGTTAAAAAACAGTAACAATACCCTCAGCTCCTCAATCGAGCAAGCCAGCCAAAGTTCACCAAATCACTCAGTCCAGCCAACACATACATGATAAACAAGACACGAAAAATTAGTGTCGAAATCTGAAAAACAAGAAGCCAAAGACGTAGAACCCTAATCAGCAGATTAAATGAAGGATGCGGTCAAATCTTAGATCAAAAAATCTAGCTCTGATACCAGTTTTGTTGGGAAAATAGCATATCATAATCACCAATATTCATTAATAGAGTTCTAGACTACCAAGAAACCAATTTGATAGTTTACAAATCTCACAATAATCACAATGCTAATTTATTGGCTATATTTTCACAGTCAAAACCAGAGATTAAACATTGCATAAAGAAAGCGTAGATAAATACATGGAAACCGAAAATGACAGTAAATAAACTGGAGTGCAACTTCCCTGTTTGGTCGAAAGTTTAGGCTCAAGAACAGTCTTCCATGCCATGTAATTCACCTTCCAGAGCCAAAGAATCCCTCAAAGTTCGACTTGGGTCATCGATCAAGAATTTACCAAGCAGTCGACTTTTTGCACCAAACCAACCCAAGCCTTGCGAGAAACACAACCCTCGCTCTGCCACTATTTCAGGTAAGGCTGGCCGTAAGTCGGTTCGGTTCAGTTCGATTCGGGTATATTCGGTTCTAAAATTTTCGGGTATTTAATAAATGGAACCGTTGGGTCCAAATATAATTATGGAACCGTTCGGTTCCGTACCATAATTATTATTTTTTAATATTTACAGCAACACTACATGAATATAACTAATAATTCATTCATAACTTTTACAAATTAACGTAGCACAATTCAAAAATATATAAATAACTAGCTGTCGAATAACATTAATTCAATGCATACAAATACCATAAAGTAGATATTAATATTAAAATGTTAGTGATTCATATCAATAATCATTTACTTCAAGTAGTCTGCATGTATAAAGAAAATGAAATATAAATCACCAACTATCTGATTTAATCTTCAACTGCTTGAACACAATTATAAAAACAAAATTTGTATATTTCTTAAATAGATGCATAAATGGATACATAATTTAGAAGTGATACACCGGCACGACTGTGGAAAATGGAAATTGCTTAAGGTTTCAGGAGAGAGAAATTGTCTTAGAATTTCATCTCGTTTGAAGACTTTAAATTTAATGAGCAGATTCAAATAGTCATGTAGTCATATCAATTATCATGATATGATTATGACGAAGATCCATATTCTTTATAAAAACTGCAAATGGATCACAAACTCTATTGTTTCTTGTCTTTAAAATGGCTAACGGGCTTTAAAAAGATTTGGGCTTTAAAATTAAAATTATGAAACGATCTGATTTATTTAATTAAGTTGTTAATTTATTTAGAAAAAAATTAATTAATTCAATATAAAAATGAAAAGTTATTTAGTTTCGGTTCTTATTTGATGCTTCGTCTAGACCCGACCCGATCCAAACCCATCAGTTCTCGATTCGGGTACCCGTTCGGGTATTTAACTTATGAAGAACCGCTCGATTCGATTCGATTCGGATTCGGTTCGGTTCGGTCCGATTCGGTTCGGGACTTTTGTCCAGCCCTAATTTCAGGCCTAAGCATACACCAGAATGTCTCACACTAACATGCTAGAAAAAGTTCAATTTTAGGGGTACAAGGAAGAAGAAAGTGGAACCAACAGAGAGCTTGAAAAATGGCGGACCAATCCTTAAGAGAGAGAGAGTAGAAGTGTGTCTTATCTAGGCTCCCTTTTTTAAATTGAAAGTACCGTCCAAAAGGCTTCCAAGACAAGCCAAATAAAATATCTCAATCAAAGGAATGATCCTAGCCATCCAAAATANTATGGGAACCATTAAGCCCACAATCACATATCAAGGTCAGATCATAGATTGCGATATGGTCAAATCATTGATGAAAATGTTAATTTTCAATTCTTGTCCTTCGTTTATGTGAACTTCATCATACTGTGAATGCCATATATCTACTACAATGTAAACTCTTTACACTTGTCTTGACTTGAAACGGTCATAGAACCTCCTCAAATGATATAACATCATCAGGAATCGAGGGTCGAGTCCATCCTTTAATTTTCATGCTTTGAAGCAATAGTTTGCTCAGAAACTTAGGTGGAGTTAAGGAATGTCAACCATAAAGATTTCAGCATTTTTCGTGGCTGTAATTGAGGGATCAATGTCTTTTTTGGGATTGCAGTTGAGCTTCTCTGGGCCCATTTCTCCTACACCAATTTTTTTTTTTCGAAGACTAATTCTGCAAGGAAATAAAATAGGTCACTATGTATAACATACTTAACTAAATACAAAAATCATAAAGTGGGTATTGAGACATTGACATTTAGTAGAAGTAATGATGATAAAATATAAATCTTCTCTTGATGGGGATTCTTTGAATGTCATCTCAAATAGACTCTTATCCCTTGGGGAAGTATCTCGATGATTCTCTTGTGAACGTTTGTTTCCCGCGTATGATGATGTGAAATGAAGGATAAATGAGTATCAGTATACCAATTTTCGTGACTGGTGTGCTGTCGTAGGCAC
>CAIGRF010336414.1:0-10345 GCA_903798235.1 Fraxinus ornus
ATCGGAGCATTAGGGGACGTGGGGTGGGGTGGATGTGTTAATTATATTATATTACTGTTTAATATTTAATTTAATATAATAATTGTGAAATATAATTAATTAATTCATGAAAAACCTGATTTTTGCAATTTTAAAACTTGGGCCTGATTTTTGATTTCATAATAGATAAAGCCTAATCCGTAAATTTTTCCCCAGTGCTAATCCCCTATGACCGAAGCCTAAGAAATTAAACTTTAATGGGTACAAACATTTGTCATTTTCTGGTTTTAATAAACTTCATCACTTCGGCTTCAAATTCTACAAAATATCATATTTTTCTACTTATCTACGTACAGATACAGTATCAAAAACACTATATCATGGGATCAATTGGGACCCCAACAGCTCAAATACATGACTTTTCTGAGTGATTCCTCTGATTGCTTCATTTTTTCTTCTTTTAATTTATTGGAAACCATAGAAGAAGATTGGGTAGAGAGCTTCTTGGCCTGAGAGAACGATCTCATGTTGTTCTTTGCTTGCTGTTGGATCAATCTAAAAGCGTAATTCCATCTGCAGAAACCCTGATCTTTCAGTGTCTCCACAGCTCCCATACTGGCTGCCACAATCCATGTTTTGCATGTTGAACTCATTTTTTTTTTCTTTTAAGAATTGTTTTGCTTGTAAGATTCTGGGTTTTAAAAAGGAGTTGAGAAAACTTTGTATTCTGTAGAATGCTTGTTCTTCGAAACTAAAGACAACCATATACATATATATAATATACGCGCACATAAATGTAGCCAGTAAGCACAAAACTGGAGGCTAGGGTACTCCAGTGGTTTTTTCTTTTCTGGTGTGCGGTTGTAGGGTTGGGAGTGTATGTAATTACACATTTGACCTTTTATAGCTCTTGATTCATATAGCTAATTGTTTGGGGGCACATTTGACTTATTATGCGCACACTAGATTGATTAAAGAAATCTACATGGAGTCATGGAACGTGGAAATGAAAAGCTGGGCCGCCGTTGCTGGTGGTGAAACCATTTATTTGGATTTGGACAACAATTGATTCACCTTTAGATTTGGGATAATGTCAATTTAATATCTTAATATTTAATATCAAGGAAAACTTTTTAATAAAGTTTGAACTGACTGTTTATAAATAAGTTCAAATATTTATAAAAAATATACTATTAGATATGTCTAATAAACACTTAAAATGGAGCTCATATTATTGCAACAGTTTGAATGACTAAATGAGGGATTCAAGCTATGTTTGATTCAATAGCTCACTTACACAAGTCTTTCTATCCAAATGACACTCTCAAACGGTCTTATTCAACAAGCATTGCACAAGTTCATGTGATTGTCGAAATGAGGGTAAAAGAGTGTAACAGTATCTACTATCTACCGACTTCATTATGTGTCATTCAGTCCAAAAGAATATATTAATCAATTCATATGCATCACTTACAAATTTTTTCGGATAGATTAAGTACCACATCATTGTGAAACTCAATTTGACTAGAATTTATCAATGTAATTGACTAGTAAATTACACATCTCCTATTTGTCGTTGCCGGTAGAAACTATACAATTAGTTGTACCAAAACATAAAAATTGGGACCCCAACAGCTCAAATAGACTCGCTGTTAAATTTTGACGTCTAAAATTGTTATTTAATGTATGTACTTTCTTTTGCTTTTCCAAAACTCTAGTAGAGTAAATTAGCCATTTGTTCCTATTTATTTATGAGGAGGAAGGAAAAGAGAAAACTGTAAACACGTGAATAAAACAAGTAAATTGGGACCCCAACAGCTCAAATACATGACTTTCCTCAGTGATTCCTCAGATTCCTTCATTTTCTCTTCTTTCTTGAATTTATTGGAAACCGCAGAAGAAGAGTGGATAGAGAGCTTCTTGGCCTGCGAGTATGATCTTAGATTGTTCTTTATGTGCTGTTGGAACAATCTGTAAGTATGATTCCATCTGTAGAAGCCCTGATCTTTCAGTGCCTCCACAGCTCCCACACTAGCTGCCACAATCCAAGCTTTGATTGCAGTTGAACTCATTTTCAAGAATTTTGTTGTTGGATATATTATTTTATTTGAATATTTTGGGTTTTAAAAGGGATTTGAGAAAACTTTGTATTATGTTACGTAGATAGCCTTGAATGGGGATGACCACGTATATGTGTATATATTTATGCTACTCTGACTCAGTTTAATGGAATATCAAAGGCTATTTTGTCACTGATTTGAGTTTTCTAGTGTTGTCATACTCGTGACAAATAATTGTGGGGACATAAGTGAGATTTTATTTATTCGAAAGCAGTTGAATTGGCACTTTGTTTTTTATCATGGAAAATCATTTTTACCGTGGAAATGGGTTGATGTGGGTGGGGGGAGCTATTCATTTGAATTGACAATCATTAAATTGATAAAATGGTTCCCTCCATATTTTTTAAAACTTAGGCCCTTTTTGATATGGTCATTATATGGGAAAAACAATGTTTAGTGATTTTTAAGAAAATATGCGATTAAAAAGTAAAATTAGATTTATAAGTAAAATATTTTATTGTGTAAATGTGTGATTGAAAATGAGTATATAGAAAAAAAAAAGTTTTCAAATAATGGTTGTCAAACAAGAGCTTAATCGATTGGAGCTCGTTTAATTAAACTTTAAAAAAAATCATGCACGTTTTGAGTTTTGTTGATATCCAATAAGTTCGGGGTAATGATGATTTCATAGGCTTCAACTGAGGTCTGAAATATTTATCAACACCACAATTGTTTGGCTCGATCCAAAAATAAATGGACCGGTAAAAGCAACATTATAATTAATAGTCACTCATGGTCCATTCATTAGTTGGACGACACTTTAAGTATTATCCCATTTCACTTCACTTCACTTATCTTATCTTGTCTCATCTTATGTTAGCCCTAATTCTAAATATATCCATTTGGCTTGTTTAGAGAAATCATGTGTTACAATTTGAGGTTAAAAGTAGTGTTATTTTCTCTTCTTTATGTCGTTAGTTGTGACGTAAATTGCTACCTTTTCATCTGTTCTTTCTTTGTGATATTGCATCCACCATCTTTCTTTGAGAAAATGAGCCCGTTCTTGTACAAAATCAAAGGTCTTAGCGAGTAATTCATCACAAATTGGTATCAGAGCAAACGACTGGTACAAAAATCAATGAAAAACCAATTTTTCCAAACTAACCGAATCTAAAATCTCAATTTTCGACAAAACCAGACTTCAAGTGGACAAACAGAAGCCATATCCTTGCTCCAGACGACGAGGCAAACCCATTCGTCCAATGTGTGAACTGCCACACATAGCAGAGTGCAAAAGTTGATCCTGAAGCGTGACGGTGCGTGACAGCTTTTTAGGCGAAGTGGCTAGAAGATAAATTGCTCTTGGAGGCTCTACAAACCTGTTGGTGGTGTCCATTTACTATTTCGGGCAATACGGTAATTTTGGTCTATTTTTCCCGTGACCATTCAGGTTCTGAGTTTTGTTTGATTGTGTTGCTACAGTTGATGACAACTTTAGAACAAATAGTAGTGGTCTTAAACTGTAAAATTTGCATCTCTCCTTATTTACGAATCGACGAATTGGTTCGCTTGATAAATTAGCTTATCACTTCTAAATTTTTGTTAGTAGACCCTATTGAGGGTTGGCCATTATGTTTGAAGTTACTGTGTATAAATAACAATTGCTTGTTGCTAGACTTAGGTTATTTTTCGTTAATCTGTCTTAAGTTCTTTGTGAATGTGCTTTAGGTTGTTTTAGTTATTTTTTGTACGATATAATTATCACCTATACTTTACATGTTTGACCATTCTCCTGATGAGATCAGGAATCTCACAAAACTCTAGGAATCTAGAAAGTGTATATTGTAACAATAGAAAAGTTTGATTGGCTATTCAAGCGCTAATTGTGCATGTACTTTACTTGTGGTAGTTGCTTGTTTACTCTGTATTTTGTGCATTTTGAGTAAAAATGACAATAGGTTTTGAGTTGGGTATTCTAAATAGCAACAGTGATTTTTCGATTTGGCAACAAAAGAAGAAAGATAATCTTATTTAACAAAAAGTTTCTAAAGTGTCTGGGAAACTTTTTCTACAACTTTAACTAAAGATGAGAAAAATTAAAAGGATGAATTAACTTCTACTTCTAATATTTTATACCTTTTTGATGTTATTTTAAGAAAAGTTGGTAAACACAATTCTAGAGGATCTTTATCTATTAAAATTCACTCCAAATTTGCTTCTTTTTTTTTTTTTTACTTTGAATGTTTTTTCAGTTTCGAAATTGACTCCTCCAAAGATTTGGGTGACAATCTATATATCTTTAACAAATTGATTCAGGATATTACCAACAATGATGAAAAAATGTCTAGACAATATAAGGCCATTTTTTTTGTTAAATGCTAATGTTAAGAGATGTTATAGTTGCGGTGAGTCTGGACACTATAATAGATAGTCCTAAAAAGAAAAGTAAGTCGAAAGAAAAGGTGAGACAAATGTGTCTAGTTATGATCCAAGTGAGATTTATTGATTATAAACTCTCTTGTAGCTATTACTGCATTTGCATCTATGTAAGAAACTCCATTTATATTTCCTTATGTGTGGTGTGTACATTTGCATGAATTAAAGAGTGATCATATTACTGTGTATCGTGATGCATGCATAGTTGTTGGGATTGCTATTGTAAGGTTTGACACTGGGTGTGTTCTCACTTTAGTAGGTGCATTAGTAGTAACTATGTCAACTGATAATATGGAGTATAGATGCCTGAATGTGCATTAGTAACATGTACGGGGTGTGGAGAAATGACATTATGTATTTTGAAATTCTCTATTCGAATACTGATTGGTGGACTGAGAGAGGGACACTCCTATCACATCTATTAGGTGGAGATCCATTATTTACCTAGTTTGAGAGAGGTGAGGTAGTGATAGATGAACATTCCACTGACCCAAAATCTTTAATAGTTTATCAGTTAGGCATGAGGAGTTGATATCTAGTGAGCATTGTTGGCGATGAGAGGAGAGATGTGTTCTCTAGATACAAGCTTCCAAAATGGGGTAGGATAATTGTGGTGAGATTTTTCTTGGGGTCATATATACAATGGTTGCATATGTAGACCATTTATTTGAACTTGGTGTTAATTGTTGTTCTCCATGCGTTGAACTTGTTGAAAAGATCTGTATATTATCCTATGGTGTTTTCTCATCGCGTGTTTTATATTTATGTGTTATTATGTACTTTTGATTGGTGTATTTGATTGAATTGAGGTTTTGACCTTAGCCCTTGGTAAGTACATGGAGCAAGTATGATATGTGTTTCATGTCCAAAATAAGAGTAAGGTCTGTGATTTTCAATTTTATTTGGTTACCCTTATTAGGAAGGTATTAACTTAGTGTTGTTTGTTTGTAGGTTCATTGATATTTCTTGGATTTTGTTGATACCCAATAAGTTTGGGCTATGATGTTTAACAATTTGATTGATTTCATATGCTTGACCTGTGACGAAAATGTTTATCAACACAAAATTAACCTGAAAATAAATTGACCATTGGATGCAACATTATAATTAATAGTTGCTCATGGTCCATTCATTAGTTGAATGGTCTTTTTATGTGTTAACCCATTTCATTTATCTTTGGCCCATCTTCTGTTAGCCCTAATTCTATAAATACTAATTTAGCTTGTTGAGAGAAATCGTGTGTTGTAATTTGAGTTTGAGGACAATCTTTATTTTCTTTCCTTTTTGCCATGAGTTGTGGCCTAAATTGCTACATTTTTATCTCTTCTTCTTTGTGATATTGTTAAGAATGTCAAGGAAATAAATAAATCAGATAACGTAGATTGGCAAGAATGGAGTTCCTTGGATGCGTCTGTGTGTGCTCATGTCTCGTTTGTTGCCGTGTATTGGTATGTTGGTAACTGCGTGATATTGGTAACGAACGGAAGTGAAGACAAGAAACTCTATCATGAAATTGGGACACAGACTATTCACTGTAATTGCAATTGGCTGGGTCACTGCTGTTATTGGGTTGCCTCTCAATTGTGGGCTGTCGGTGATTTAAATCATTTTGGGCCGTTATATTTCTATTAGTTTGGGCTTAAGTTTGTAGGTTATTTGAGCTCTAGTAAGTCCAGTAGATAACTCTTTTGGGCCAGTTATAATTTTTTTCTAGACTCCTTTAATCGCTAGATCGCTCAGTTGTTTTGTAGTTACCTTTTATTATTCAACTCGTTTGTGTAGTTAGCATCATGTCCTCCAAGATGGAAATGTTCAACCTGACTAGACCCATGACATCTGAAAATTTGAAAAAAATAAATTACACTTACTGGGCTAACTGTGTCGAGGTCTTTTGCGGGGTGAGAATTTATTTAGCCATTTGATTCTAAACAAGTCGTCGATCAAATCCTCAGAAAGTGATTCTGTATCAGCGGGGCCAAAAGGATAATGCCATCATTGAACAAATGATTAGTAGTATTAAGCCTCATATTGGGTCTTCACCCCTCTATATGTCTATGACTATGGAAATTTGGGAGCATCTCAAACATATGCATTCTGAAATTGGAAATGTTACTCGAATATATGAGACATGTAAACAATACTTTGGGCTTGAGAATGACTCATCCAACCTCGTTGAATATTATAATAAGCTTTTGGCTATGTGTCGAGAGAGAAATGTGCATCTCTCTCTCTCTCTCTTGATTTGAACGTTATGGAAAATCAGCGTGAAGATATCGATGTTGTAAAATTCCTTATTGGTCTTCTGCCAGAGTTTAAAGCAATCCGAGCACAGATAATAGGTAGAAAAGAACTTCTCAGTTTTGTAAAGATATGCTCTAGTATTCAATGCTCTACTCTATTAGATAATACACTCGACGGAGATCATTCTGCTTTTATTCCTTGGGTAGCTCATTCAAGGATGAACATAGCGATTGAAGTGGACATTGTTTTGGCCCTCGGGTGGACGAGACAAGAGAGACAGTAGTCATTCGGGAAATCGTAAACCTCGGAAATGTAATCATTATAGTCGTATAGGTCATTCCATTGATTATTGTTGGGACATACGTGTCAAACAATCTGAATATGCTAATCAGGTCTCGTCTAATAAGGCTCATAACCTAATATCTGGACAAGTGGCTAACTCTAGTTTACCACCATAATCTGATTTCTTATTTATACCACGAGATGTGTATGATGAGTTCTTAGCTCATAAACGAGTCGTTTCCACTTCTGTGGTCACTCTCGCTCAGTTAGGTACTGCATCTTCTCACTGTCTATTGTCATTTTCTCACAATCCATGGATTATCGATTCTGGAGCAACTGAACACAATTGGTTTGTCTACGTGTCTTCTTGATTATCATCCTGTTATTTCTTCCAAATGTGTCACACTTGCTAATGGTTCCCGAACTAGTATTGTAGGCTCAAGCAATGCACATCTTAATCCTAATATTGATCGCTTGACCATCCTTCTGTTTCTGGCTTTTCTTTTAGTTTATTGTGTATTAAGAAAATTACCAAAACTCTTCAATGTTCTATAACCTTTTATCATTCCTTGTTTGTTTTTCAGAATCTGAAGATGAAGAGGTGATTGGTATGAGACATGAAATTTCAACAATCACTTCTCCTTGAGCTCTCTAGTCTTCTATTTCACCCATGCAGTAGCATTGTCGTCTTGGTCATCTAAAATTAAGCAAGTAATAAATAGATAGATTAATTCAAGTAATAAGCACGGATATGAAAGCAATAAGTAAAGAAGGATAGAAAATGCTAACGATATAATATGGAGATTTGATCCAACGCAATGATCTACGTCCTCCGTTACCAACCTCTCTGACACGAGCAATGCCACGTAGTGCAATCAAACCCTTTACAAAGCTTTCGATGACTTACAACCAAGGATAACCGATCCTTATATAACGTTGAGCTTTACGGGACCTCAATACGACCTACAAGTTTGAAGAAAATTGATTTTAGAAATTGAAACTTCTTTCTTAATAAATGATATGATCACAATTAAGTACCAAAAGAGAAATATGATAACACTTTAATAAATAGCAATGAATGAAGCTCTCAAGTATTAAGTATGAAAAACTTTGATATGTAGAATAATTTTCAAAAGTTAATTTGATTAAAAGTGTTTCATAGCAAAAATGATTTTATGATAATAAATGAGATGAGAAATCAATACAATTTTGCTCAAAGAATCTCACTTGAATGCTGTTAAGTTGTTATGATAAATGACAAGTGAGTTAGTATTTATAGCAGTTGAAAATATAAATTTTCTGTTAATCGGACGATCATTCGAACGTCCAGAACAGTACCGACGAGTGAAAAATAGTCGTTGCATGTCAGGATGGCCAGAACTTTGGCCCTTCTTTTTTTTGTTTTGTTTACAACCGGTAAGTTTTTTCTATAACATCTTTAATTGATTTTTCAAAAGTAAGTGATGCTAATATGATTGCAAATTAAGTTGAAATTCTTACATTTGAAAAATAACTTTTGTGCAAAGGTTTAACGAAGTAAATTTTTATCGTGCATAAACAAATTTGTCACTTGAGCTTTTCAATGAGTCATTGCTAGGGGATTAAAGCATTTTACCTTTACAAGTGAGTTCAAACATATAATTAATATCTTCGATTGATTTGGCGCGAGTGCACGATTTGTAGCTCGATTTTGAATTTGACGTAAGTGCTCGATTTTTCTTCGATTGAAAATACTCGATTTCCACCTTAAGCTTTCTTGACCATCACCTTCACGAACATGTAAAAATGAAGACTAGAATACAAATGTTAGAGATAAAAATACTTTGTTTGTTATAATCAAAACATGAGATCAACCATAGGTCAACAATTTCTCTATTTTTGATTATGACAAACAAACGATGATTTGCAATAAGAGAAATACTTTATCGCATATGATTTGTACATTACTATATTGTTCCACCTATCTTTTATAGATCAAGCATATGATAATGTTTCCCCTTTCTTATACATGTCAATCATGCATATCATCATTACATATGTTTTCCCCATTTTGGCATAAGCAAAAAGATTACGAAGTAGAGAGTGAAAACAACCATAGGCAAAAAAAGAATGAAATCTCATAAAATTGAAAACACAGTGAAATATTCATCAAAAAGCAAACTAAAACATTAATCATGAAGCGAAAAAAAAAATATACATCGTAAAGCAAATAAGGTAAAAACTTATCATAAAGAAAAATAACGACTACGGCTCCGGAGGAGGAAAACGGGCATAGAAATGGGCGTAGAAGGTATTCTGTTGAGCCTGCATTACCGCCTGTTGTGCTTGAATGACTTCCTATTGAGCTAGTATAGCGTACTGTTGAGCTTTTATAGTGGCCTATTGAACTTGCATCTGATGAAGCATCCTGCCGAGACCATCAACCAAGGACGTGAGAGAGACAATGTGGCGTTCAACATGTTATATTGATCCTTGGTAAAGGTAAAGCTAATACAATTGAAGATCGAGGGATACTGGAGCCCAGAATGTCGAGAGGAGAAATATGAGCCTCTGAGAGGTCATCGTCGTTACCTTCATCATCTCCCTCAAATGGTAGAGTCGAAGGACCCGAGATGGGGTCAAACCCCTTGGTATATGCCACTCATTGATCGTGTTCTTTGGTGATCTTCATACATTTAATGGTTTTAATGTTTATAGTGTCGGTGGCTCAAAGTTGGATAAATGTCTCATCATCCAACGAAATGTTAAATTGTTTTAAAGATTTTTTAAGAATCATGCCGTATGGTAAAGCTTTAACGTGCCATGATGAATGAACAATCTTCTTGAGTCCTAATGCAATGGTGGGAAAATCAAGTTTCCTACCGACAAGAAAAGAGTCGAAAAGAAAGAGATCAAAAGAACTCATTTCGTCCCGATGACCCTTTCATTGTAGGATAATATTGGCAATGATATTTTGTAAAACCTTGCATGGAAGAGTCATTTGATTTGCACTAACTTTTGTGATATTTTCAAAAAATTTCCCGGTGACTCTACGACAATCCTCAGTAGGATCATAGCAGTCTAACGTGGGATGTGCCTTATGAAATTAGAAATTTGCTCAATTGTTCATACCAAATCCTAGGAGCTTGGTACGCACAATTATTTCATTTTCACCACGTTTATTTCTAAACACCCATTTAGTACTGATGACGGTTTGATCACTTGGTCTAGCAAGTAAATCTGAAACATGGTTTCGTTCAAATTGATTTAATTCTTCTTGCATAGTTAGAATTCAAAATTCTTCAAACTCAGCCTCCTTGAAGTTTTTCGGTTCAATTTGTGAAATGAATGCACAACTACTTAAATGA
>CAIGRF010336449.1:2440-12458 GCA_903798235.1 Fraxinus ornus
TTCAATAAAATAATATTTTACATCACATCAATAATTTTTTCTTCTTTTTCAACCACACATTTCCCATCATATCACTATTCAAAATCAATTCTTCCTCCAAAAAATCTAAACCGAACAAGCTCTTATTATCCACACATTTTGTTAAATTGCTACTATTCTTTTTTATAAATTACTTATCTCCACATTTTATAATATTCATTATTATTTTTATAAACCATTTATAAATTTACCAAATGAACGCTAAATAATTACGTTTCAAAAATTTCTTTTAAAGCTGTACAGATTGAAAATAATTTCTAAAAGTACAAATTGTCAAGATGGAGAAAAGTTATATACTTAGCTTATGTTTGGCCCCCATTTTTACAAAAAAACCCATTTTTTTTTTTCAAAACTTATTTTCAGCCATATATTCTCCCATAAAATAATTTTACACTTTAATCTAATTTTTATTTATTTTTTATTTTTTAACCACACATTTTCCTACAAAACGCAATTTCAAAATGCATTTTGGTCGAAAAATGGGGCGTATATTCTTAGCACTTCCAGATAGACTACTTTCAAATTTAACACATCCTGGTTTATGTTGCATGCTTAATGAGTTGTGGCCCGACAGGCCTAGAACCCTGTTAGAATTGGGTTGTGATCTGAATTTCTTTTGGAGTATTTGATTGAAAATATTATTGGGGGAGCATTGAGAGTTGGTAGATGTCTTGAAGGTGAATTTGATTCCAATTTCATCCCAAATTCTCCATTATTAATTTTACACATTGTATTAGGACTTCACTTATATTAAATTCCTCATGTATTAATTCTCCTAGTATATTAGAGATTATTTGGTTATTAATATGTGGTGTATAATACATATTGGAATTGACCAACTGTTCAACTTATTAGTTTTGTCTAGGGAGATTCATTGTACTCCTTTACTATTGATTATAGTTAATTCTCTGCTTCTGTCCATCGTATTCTCGGATTTGGGTTTCCACGTAAACTTTGTTTTCCGTGTGATTCATTATTTTCATATTACTCATATTATTTTCATCTTTAATTATTTAGCCCGATTTCTCAACAAAGTTGTATCAGAACGATTCCGGTATCTCGTTTGTTTCCAACAAGTGGTATTAGAACAAATGTTTTATGATGATTTCTTGGGATGTCCAAATTGGTTATTAAAGCGAGGTTTGAACAAGATCAATTGTTTTAGGGATAGCAACTATGAAATTTAAGATTTCACTTTTGGATCGCACCAAGATTTTCTATTATATATTTTGGAAGGTTAAACGATCAATTTGGATGCAACTGCAGCTTATGGTTCAATAAGCAATAACTTGAGTATAGTTGGTTGTGATCGGGTTGTCCGTGGTGATTTGAACAATAATATTGGGGAATCTTTGTGTAGCTCAAGTGGAGCTAGATGTAATCTTGTTGATCATGGTGTTCGTATTGATTCAAGCAGGTTTGGCAACTCATGTAGAGTTGGTGTTGTTCGTGGTGATTCAAACAAGTTTGGTGATTCGGTTGGAGCAATAATGAATGGGATGATTCAAACAGGTTTTGCGTACAATGGGGCATGGTGGGAGTGGAAGAATAATTTGGTGGAGTGTTTTGTTTAGAGAATTTTTTTTTTTTAAGTTGACAAGTTAAGTTTTATTCCTTGGATTGAAATTCGAGTCAAGGTGGAATTTGTTAGAATTAAGTTGCAACCCGAATTCTTGTTGAGTATTTGATTGGAAATAACATTGGAGGAATATTGGGAGTTGATAGTAGATTTGAAGATGTCTTGAAGGAATTTAAAGTGAATTTGACTCTTATTAATTTCATCCCAAATTCTCCATTATTGATTTTACCCATTGTATTGAGATTTTAACTTATATTAAAGTCTTCATGTATTAATTTTCATGGTATGTTAGGGATTCCTTGATTATAAATATGTAGTATACAACACATATTGAAATTGATCAATTGTTCAACTTATTAGTTTGGTCGAGTGAGAACCCTTGTACTCCTTTACTATTTATTTGAGTTTTCACGTAAAATTTTGTTTTATTTGTAATCCATTATTCTCATATTATTCATATTCTTTTCGTCTTTAGTTATTTGACCCGATTTCTCAACAGATCCCACGCCCTGCACACTCCTTGTTCACCTCAAATAATTTTGTTTTGATTTTGCTTACATGTTTATATCAATGTTATAAGAACCAAATCGATTGACCCTCAAATCATTGTTTTTCTTTATTTATTTAATGTTTTTACTCACAAGTGGAAATTTGATACTTTACATTTTCAGATGAATGTCAAGATCGATTTCAAAGTAGAATAGTATCACTAAAAAAAATTAAAAAACTAGTCATGACTAGCCGTATCAACGAGCCAAGTCGAGCTACGAGCCGAAACTTTTTGGCCTAAGCCGAGCCGAGCCGAGCAAAAGCTCAACCAAAAAATTGAGGCTCGACTCAAGCTTTCGGCTCGAGTCTTAGAGGGTCGAGCCGAGCCGACTCGATTTTTTTTTTTTCTTTCTATAAAACGTGCAGGTAGCTACTTTTAAATTTTTTTTACATGCTCGGCTCGTCCGGGCCGAAATGGCCCCTTGACACAGGCCTACCCGTGTGGCTCGTTGGCCTCGAGCCTTTGCCCAAAAATGGGTCTCAGCCCGAGCCTCGGCTATATGGTTTCGAGCCACGAGCTAGTTCGACTCGAGCTTTCCTAGGCCGAGCCACGGGAGTCCGAGCCGACAAGCCATTTTACCATCCCTAGTCATGACTGATAAAAAGCTACATCAGTAACAGCAATGGTGGTTGATGCTTTCCCACCTTTGCTTTTATTTCTTCTGAGTGAGTGAGTCGGTGTGTGCATTTGTGTGTGTGAATGAGAGCGAGAGAGAGAAAGGGGATCCAGTCATGGTAAACATGCATGTCAATTCGGAAAATTGTACAGTGTTAGACAATGTTAAAGAACAAGAGAAGTTAAAAATTTGTTAACTGATCGTCTCTAACTCAGCGTACTGAACAAAGCACATTGGAAACAAGTATTGGTGAACTTAGCAGAATGTTTGCTGAATTTGCTGAGCAAGCTCCTCTGCACTAAGTTGGCATTCAATTCCAATCTACAAAGGGAGACATATTCAGTCATTAGCTTCGATTCAATATTAATCAACATTTTATTCAATTATATATATATAAAACAAGAATGCCTAAATAAATTTGTGGAAAATAATAATGGTAATTACTAATAAGGAAAAAAACATGTCCTAGTTCTCCGAGAAAAATGTTCTTTCCAACAGTATATATGAAATAGTTAAGTTTCATTTAGGAAAGTCCAGTAACTTCTTAAATTTTCTTTCCTGACCATAAAATCTTTTACATTAAAAAATTATTAAATGGACGAATCTCCCATGTTCAACAATCACTCTTAGCCCTTGTTTGTTAAGGATAAAAAACAAATTTAGTCGATTTTGATAAAAAAAAAAAAAAATGATAAAATATGTGGTTGTAAAATATGGATTTCATGGAATATGTGATTGAAATTAATTATTGATTTTGACTTAGATTAAATCTTAACTTTAATCCCACCAATCAGACACTTAATGTTTTACCCATTTACTGAAATTGTGCATATATCATACTTTTATCATGAAAATAATGAATTCACCATCATGCAAGGGATGTATTGAAGAGGACTATAAATGTCTCGAAAGCTTTGATGAAAAAATGAATCCGATTTACACACAGGGTGGTGTGCTGAACTCTAATTTTAGCCCTGATTTGTTTTAGCTAAGAATCAAGTTTTTAGTATATTTTGATTATAGTTGATAAAATATATGGTTAAAAAGTTGTGAATCTCATGAAATGTGTAATTGAAAATAATTTTGACGAAAAATGAATTTTTAAAATTGGCGCTAAACAGTAAACAGGGACTTCATTAAATTAGCTTTAGATGAACTAGTTCAAAAAGTGCGGACTAGTGTTCTTTACTTCTCTTTTTTTTTACCTGGATAATATTGTCTTAAAATTTGATTTCTTGAACTAAAAATAACACGAGAAGATGAAAATAAGTTGCATTTCTGCTTATTTTTAATTACCTTGATAGTGAAAGAATTTCTCATCGTGTCCCCAACTGTGCTGACATTCACATGGAGGATTTCCAGGGACAGTTCTTCAAGTGCAGAAATTATTTTCGCTGTTTGGCCTTGAATTTTCGGAGAAACAGTCTTGAGCAGTACATTTGGACAAGAAAATTTGACATCCACGTCAGCAATTGCAGATTTTGAAATTGCAACAAGTTCATTAACACTGTCATTGATAGAGGAAGTGGAAGAAGAATTGGTTGGTGAATGTAGCCAGGTTTTGTAGGGACTGTTTGGCTGTGGGGTTTTTGGGCTTAAGGGTAGGTTTAATCTGGGGCTCAATGGAGGCTTTCTTGGACTAAGGAGTGAGGGTCTTGGACTTGAAACCAAACGAGGACTTAAAACTTCTGTGTAAGCTTTTCTTTGTTTCTTGGCTTCTAGGGATTGTAGAACTTGCTGTAATTCAGTGATGTAATCGACGACTCCTCCAATTATCGACGCTTGATCAGCCTACTCAGAAGTAGAGGCGTGTGTGTTAGAAATACAGTTAGGGCGTGTTTCATAGGCAGACTCATTAGTGATAGATAATATTATAATAAAATAAAATAAAACTCAGTACATTGTATATACTAGCTAATTCCATTTGGTACTGCGTGCCAAAGGTCCGTCTGAAGGATAATAGTGACTTCAAATATTGCAATATGAATAATTTGAAGTTCTTACTTTGCTTTGGTCATTCTAAGAAGGTTGCTTATTTCCGGAGTGTCACTCTTGATTGCGAGAAAGAAGCATACTGCCGGAACAAGATAAAATGAAGCCATTTTTTGCTTATAAGCCAAACATGTGTTAAGAGATAGAATTCCACATCAAATAGAGATGAACGCATAGACCAAATTATAAGAATTTGAACTACTCATTTTAATAATGTTGACATTTTAAGATGGAACCTCAAATTAACATAGTATCAAAGCTCATTAAGTTTCAACGAACGATTCGATTCTAATTAAGACTCAAAAAATGATTACATGAATTTCAAGATCGATATAATCAAACGAGTCACTGGACATGTTAAGGGATAAAATCTCACATTGAATAAAGATGAAAATATAGACCAACTTATAAGGATTTGATGTTATTCTTCTTAATAAGGTTGACATTTTTAGATTGATTCCAAGTCTTAACAGGGTATCAGAGCACATTAAACTCTAACGATCAATTTGATCTTATTAAAATTCAAAAAAATGAGCACGCGAATTTGCTAAAAAATGAGTCACCGTCTTGCGGAGACAATGTTAAGAGATAAAAGCTTACATCAAATAAAGATGAAAATATAGACCAACTTATAAGAGTTTGGACTATTTCTCTTAGGACGTGTTCGGTAGAGATTAAAATCGGATTAAAATTGAAAAATAAGTCGTTATTGTTGACTTTTATTAGACGAGTGTGACCCAATAACGGCTATATTTTCAATTTTAATTGGATTTTAAGTACGACCGAACACGCCATTAATAAAGTTGACATTTTAAAATGAAACACCAAATCTTAACACCACGCTATCCATTTGTATTCTGAAATCTAACATTGGTGTACACCTATAGCACAATCCTACCTCACTTTTGGTATGTTTGATACGCCCAAATAGAAATGTATGAACAGCAAGCTTCTTTAAGTACCAAAAATCGAGCTTAATCCTGAGGAAAACTAGAAGAACGTAAGAATAAAAGGACGCTTACTCTTTTAACATAAAATGAAGGCGTCAAAGAACGCAAGACAGTCAAATTCTCATTCATCTGCTTCCTTCTGTTCCTTTCCACTGTTATATGAGAAATTCTTTGTTGTCCTCCAATGGCGGCTTCCGTTGAATCTGTTGCAATCACCTTCTGTTTCTTGCATTTTGGTGAAGCTTCAAATTCAGTTTCAGATTCTTGAAAAACACTTGAAGCATTCGACTTCTGAGAAACCAATGATCCCACTTCATTCACTGGTACTGTCTCCTGATTAAAGTCTGAAACCCCGTCTAAAGCCTCAAGAATACTGAAAATATCGTCCGGTGACGCCGGGTTTACCCTACCCCCGCCAAGGTTAGATTCAATACCAAACTCAGAATCCTCAAAAAAGTCAGATAAATTCTCACCATCCATTTGAAGACACCTTACAGAAATGTCGACTGATTAAAAAGAAAGAGATCTTTTTTCAGAAAGAAAGTAAAGACTTATTGTAAAAAACCGCAAGTTTTTTAACTAAAAATTTGAACATAGTGTAACTTTTGAAAAAGCTCGAACTGAACATGTTTAGTAACTTTTAAGCTTAACCAAACATGCATGCTAGTTGGTCATTCTGACTCCGCGCCAACGCGTGCTTGGTGGTTTTCCAGGGTAGGGGCTAAGTTTGTTGCTCGCCGGAAGATCAAGAAAAAATGAAGGGCTAAAAGCAGTAACTATAACAAGAAATATTGTATGAACTGATTGAAAGGGACCAATCTATCGACATCAAAATCTAATATCATATGGGGTTTTTGCATGGATTTGAGGAAAAATATCACGAGAGTGACATTGGAGTAAACAGGGAAAGGGAAAGAGGGAAAAGGGAAAGGAATGTGGATTCTTTGGAGGGTTATTTCCAGAAGGAGCGAGAGACGCAGTGAAGGTTTATGCAAGAGAGATGGATATATAAATGAGACTGAGATACGGAGTAGATACTCGAATTTAAGAATACTTACATTTTTGTACTTGGTATGATAAAAGTTAAAAAGCTGGTAAAAATTCTGAATAGAACTTTTGAAAACGTAGAGTAAATGTGTACATACAAAGTAGTACTCCCTGCATCCAATTTATATAGTTGATTTTATTTTTCGTCCGTATTAAAAAATCTTAGTTATTGAAACAAATATTTTTTGTCAAAAAATTTCATAGTTTACCCTTATTAATTATCAATAATTATGAGTAATTTTTTGTTGAAAATAATAAAGAAATAAAAATATATTAGTAAATGAGACGGAATGAGTAAGTTAAAATCATCAATATTGTATTGTTAGCGAGGATTTATAAATTAATTCAAAATGTTTAAACGGTGAAGATGGAAAGAATTTACATTGTACTTCAATTATATTCTTAAGAGCTTGTTTGGTACATCTTAAAATTCAATTAAAATTGAAAATATGGTCGTTATTGGGTCTCACTCGTCTAATAAAAGTCAACAATAACGGCTAGTTTTTCAATTTTAATCCGATTTTAATCTTTACCTTATACATCCTAAGACGTCAATGCACTACGTGAAAGAATTTTTTTTACAAACAATATGTATCGATATAATATATTTATTGATATGTATAGTCTATAGATGACACAAAGCTCATTTTTTATTTGGATAAAAATTATATTTTAAATATATATTTTGATAAAAATTGGTGAAATGTTTAGTTAAAAATTTGGTAAAAGTTATGAATCTCATAAAATATATGGTTAAAATTGAATTTAAAAATAGAGGTCAAACAAAGACAAAAACATCGATTTATTGCCCATGAGCCGAGCCGAAGCTCGGCTCGTGGGCAATGAGCCACGAGCTCAGCTCGTGCGAGCACGAGCCGAGCTCGTGTTGGCATGGGCCGAGCCGGCTCTGCTCGGCCCATTACCACCTCTAGTCTCACATCATGTGTCCAGTCTCGATTTCCTGTATTATTCCTTCTCTTACACTCAATAGTCAATACAATTCTGAGAGACTCTTAAGTTGCCTCTCAACAGTTCGAGAGACTTTTGAAACTACTCTCAAGTAATTCCTAGATTAGAGGACTATGAGGGAGGGAAGAGGAGACAAGTAGCTAGGCTAGGATCAGGGGCGGAGGGAGGGGAGGGAAGGGGGTCCTGAGGGGGACCCAGAACCCACCATTTTTTTGACAATTTTTAACTATTTATAGTCCCCATATATTCCCACTTTTCCATCTCTAACCAATGTGGGATTGTAATCCCTTTTAAGGCTCCTCTTTAAAATCCCAACTTTCAATCAATGTGGGATTAATTTCACATACACAAGTGAAAATCCATTTGCCAAATTATGTATTTGCCATATATTTTCTAACAAACACTTCCTTTCTTAGCCGAATCCCACATAGTCGCACGTCAAATATGGACGAGAAAGGAAAGGTTCGTTAGGTGTCAGGGGCTGAGGGAGGGGGGGTCCTGGGGGGACCCGGACCCCTCCCCCCCCTTTTTGACAAATTATTTTTATTTTTATTTTTTGGTTCTTTTTTGTATTTACCATTTTGGTTCAGTTTCTCAGTATTAGACTTTAGCTACTAGACGTCTTCATGATAATTTCCAGGAAGCTCAAACTGGTTTGTTTATTGATTACTTTATTAGCATTTTTTTGTTTTTAATATATTTTTTATATTATATATGTTTATGGGTAATTGAATTTCCTTTTACCTAAAGGCAAAAACCCAAAAGCACCACGGATAATGAATTCAAAGAACACGAGAAGAACAGAGGACGCAGGTCTCATTAAGAATGGGAGGGCTTTCGCTTGAGATAATTGGCAATATTAAAGGGTAATTGTGAACAAGGTAAGAAACGCTTGTAATAAAGTATGATTATGCTAAATTAAAGATTGATACTTTCTTTTATATGTTTCTTGATTGTTTTTGTTAATAAGACATTAAAAAAATAAATAAATAAATTCGGGGGCGCTACCCCCGAACCCCTGTGGCCCCTACCCCTTCACCTCTACATCTTCAACTCTGGGACCCCTCAAGTCCAACGGGCTGGCTCTACCCCTGGCTAAGATAAAAGAACATAAGCTAAGAGTGGTTTTGACTATTTTGAAAGTTTTCGAGGAAGAATGTAGTAAGAAAAAACTTCATTTCAATGCACTCTGCGTGAGATGGAGACTCGTTCATTGCATTTCATATATATGTTACTTTTATAGCCAATTGATACTTTATGTTATTAGTCAAGTTGAACGTGCATTGCACGTTATACTAAAATACTTTATAAATATTGTAAAAGTAATATGATATCAACTTGTGGGGAGGATTTGATGAATATCAAACGATCAAAAGAAAATAAAATTTAAGCGAAGAAAATTGTACTCTCAAAATCCAACTTCTATGATTCAAATTTTTTATGGCGATGAAAAATTACAAATGAGCAACATTTTTATACTACATTTAGTACATAAGAATTAATCTAATACATGAATTTAAACACCTATTAAAATTTCTAGATACATGAATAAGAATAAATTCATCTATAATAATCTATATTCATGTAAATCAAGATTCGTCAAGTGAAGATTCATTAAATCTAAATTAATTTGAATGTTAATTAATTGAGAATTAATGACATGAAATTCATACATGATAAGGATTTTGTAGTATTTATTACATATTGAAAAACAAAAAATAATGTACTATTGAAATAATTAAATTGTAGTATGATTAAAATTGTCCAAAAAATGATTCTCACTTGATGTAATATTTAATGTATTATAAATTTTTAAACTCTAGCAAGATGGTGACTCATTTTACATATTCATCTTAGAATTTGCACGCTTTTGAGTTTTTAAAGCTCTAATGTCAAGTTGATTTTTGAAATTCCATTATAAACATCAACCTCTCCGTTTCTCTCTTTTAAACCACATTTGTCGTGTTTTATTGAAAAAAAAAACATAGTACATACTTATGAGGGAGAGACAACCTCACCTCCAACTAAAGATGTAAAATGGAAACCCCTTCGAGGGTGACCGAGTTGGTAGAGCAAGTGAACGCGGAGATCGAAGGTCATGAATTCGAATTCCCTGCCAACACTTTCTCGGTCGAGCCCGTCGCACCGGACTTGCCTAGTACGGTTTATCTCTCCTGTGTGATTTGCGGGCTACTGCACATGGAGCGAGGTTTACCCAGTGCGCACTCACGAGTAACGGTTGCGGGTTCCCACGTCAAAAAAAAAAAAAAAAAAAA
>CAIGRF010336449.1:29096-46882 GCA_903798235.1 Fraxinus ornus
TTTTTAGGAGATCATTGAATTAGTGACCACTGGGAAACATTTTGCAAAGTTCAGTGATGAATGAGGTGATTTTTAAAGTTCAGTGACCTTGTGGAAACCTTTTGTAAAGTTCAGTGATGATTTGAGTGATTTTAAAAGTTCAGTAACTCCATGAAAGCATGACTGAAAGTTCAATGACTAAATAGGCAATTCACTCGTCACTAATGATCCTGCCGCAAATAAAATTGTTTTGACTTTCCATTTTCTCTGCAGACTGAGTCAGTTTATCCTCGAAGAATTCAGACACTACCATTCCACAATTACAATTCAAAAATCCAGTATATCATTACTCCTCTCTCTAGAAGCTTGAATCCAAGAATCTTCTAATAAGAAAGCTGGAGATGATGGAGATTGCCTCTAGCAATAGCAATTTTAAAAAATAAAGCCTCCAAGCATCCACTGCAAAAGAAAACAGCACAATGTAATTGGAGTAGCAATTGTACGTGTGACAGATACCCGGTGCGGTGACTAAGAGATAATACAATATACCCTATAACCCTAAGGGAGAAGCTTTTTGATCGTTTCTATTGCAAAGACTCCCTTCGCCAACATAACCAAAAAAGTGATACATTATACAATATTAAATGTGAACTGCTAAAAAATATAATACAATACAGAATAAAAATACAATATTTATTTTTACTAATATTAATATATACTACTGAAATTTCTTTAAGACATATCTTACGACTCACATCCTCATCATCGTCACTGTCGTATATCTCGTACTCCATTATCTTATTCTCCGATATGATCTCATCCAAGCCCTCAGGTAGATTCAGATACAACGAATATCATCTAAATCCAACATTGAACAACCTTCCTCCATCCATCCAAAACCTTAACCTACTAGCCTTTCCCATCCAAATATACACACTCTCAAACCATATGCAAAATCTTTTGAGCTGCACAAAAACGCAAGAAAAATCACAAAAGCAGCCTTTTCTATTTTAATAGTTTAGATTAGTTTTACAAAAAAAATGACCGGAAAAAAAAAACGGTTAGTTTAGTTCATTATGTAGTTTCTGTCTATAGTTTCAAATAATAAAAAAAATAAAAAAGAAGAAGAAGAAGAAAATTGCTACTGCTTATTGCAAAAGTCAAAAAGGTTTGCTGCTGGATTACAGTGCTGTTCAATAAATTCCAAATCCTAAGCCCTCTATAATTTTACCATATAAATCCAGCTCGATTATCCAAACCCTAATGTACCTAAAACCTAACAGCTAAGTCCATATATTCAACCAACTCATTACCCATACACCCTAAACCATTAAGAGGTTCATCACTAATAGGCCAACTATATCAGCCCACATATACTGCAATGTCAAAAGGGAAAAATTCATAAATCATACTTTAAGTTTACCATATTTCAAAAATAACAAAATATCTTTCACATTTCAAAAATCAGATTTTTGATCTATACATACACATATATTTATATATATATATAATTAACCCAATCACCTCCACCACCCCCTCCGTTCTGACGACCGTCCGGCGACTACTCCGATTTCGGCAACCGTTCCGACGACTACTCCGTCTTCTATTTCGACAACCGTTTTCGGCAACTACTCCGATTCCGGCGAACATTCCGATGACCGTTTCGTCGTCATTTATTCCAACGACTGCTCCGATTTCGGTAATTGTTCCAACTCCTACGAATATTCCGGCAACAACTCAGGTCACAGCCCAAGTCACAAGTCATAAGTCACAGCCCAGGTTACAAATCATAATGCATGATTTTTTTTGTTTATAATGATTGATAACATGATAAGGCTTATCTCACATTTTTGTTAATAGTCACGGGTTATTTTCATATGGTCACAGCACAGGTCACAGAATATATTGCACATGGCTCACGATTTTGTTCATAGTCCCATGTTATTTTCAAATGACCACAGCACAAGTCACTGAATATTTTTACACATGGCTCAGAATTTTCAAATGGTCACGGCACAGGTCACAGAATATATTCACACTTTTGTTCATAATCTCATGTTATTTTCAACAGCACATGTCACAGAATATTTTTGCACATGGCTCCGATTCTTGTTGATAGTCACATGTTTATTTCAAATGGTCACAGCACATGTCACTGAATATTTTTGCACATGACTCGGGTTTCTGTTGATAGTCACAGCATGTGTCATAGAATATTATGCACATGGCTCAAGTCACAACATTGGTTATAGAGACTATACAGCACACTTCACCACCACTGCTGTCTTACATGCCCTAACCCTACTCCGCCTCTGCTACCACAGCCGGTAACTCATCACAACCACCATCACCAACGTCACCAACCCAACCTCACCAATCGACGGCAAACTAAAAACCACCACCACTAGCATCATCACTCCTATCGGCCAAAAAAATCGACGAGCACCGCCAAATCTCCGACGAAGCAGATCGGAAGAAGAATAACTCGCAGCTCCACCGCCGCCATGTCACCTCAACGCTTTACTAGCACCAATCCATTTTTATCTCCTACATCTCCGACTACCTAAACCCCAATCCCTACGCTATTCATCGCTTTTCTCACAGAACTACTCACCAAAATCTCCCTCTGAAATCGCCTCGTCTAACGGCGGTGTTATTGCCGCCACCGAACAGAGCCTCCACGAGGCTAGCCGCATCCTCGAATATCGTCTGCCTTGCTCGCCTTCACGAGTATATCACCACCATCACGGCGTTGCCACACACACCACGCCGCCAACTCTACGAAAGAGAGAGAGAGAGAGAGGGAGGATGGAGTTATGCTGGAACTCGTGATTTTAGGGATTTAAAATCGGGGGTGGGTGGGGTTCATGTGCGACGGAATCCATCAGATCGTCCTCCTCCGGCTCGAAATCCACCGCCTCTGCTTTCACGTTCGTCGCGGTTGGGAATTCCAGGAATCGAAATTGTGATTTTAGGTTTAGCCGTGCTCCTTGAGCATTGCGCCGCGATCTCTAGCGTATCTCCAGTCAATGGTGGCGGAGCAATGGTGAGAAGTTCCAAAGCTCCATTCACCGAATTCAATGTTCTTCCAGCAGCTTCAAATAACGAGAGAGAGAGAGAGAGAGAGAGAGAGACGTGAATTTAGGGTTTGAAATTAATATAGGGGTGGGTGTGGGGTGTATGTATATATTAGTTTTTATAATATTATTAATAATATTTAATNGTGAATTTAGGGATTTAAAATCGAGGTGGGGTGGGTGGGGTATAAATTAGTTTTTATAATATTATTATTAATATTTAATTAAAGATAAAAAAATCTGTATATATATATAAAATATCTGATTTTAGAAAAAATAAACCTCATATTTGATTTTAGAATTTAAGTTTTGAAAAGTAAGGAATTGGGTAATTTGTACATGTCGAAATAAACCATCAATCGAACAATACTAAGTGAATACCCAACTATAACAATCCACTGCTGCCCAACATATTCAAACCCTGACAAAACACAGGAAACACTTATGGGGTGTTTGAGCCCTATTAATTTTTAATAATGTATTTTGAAATAGTAAATTGATGAAAGATGTGTTGTTCAAAAAAGAAAAAAAAAATTTATTTGCGTGTAATATTATTTTAATGAAGAATGTGTAGTTGAAAAGAAGAGAAAAAAATGTATTTTGAAAAAAAATAGAAATCAAACATTCCCTTAATATCCGACCCATTACCTTATTCCTCCAAACCCTCATCTGTTTACGCTTTTCATTTACATCCTCCCACCACCACCACAAGCTACGCTGGCCGACCTTTCAAGCATTGTCGACTAGATACCCTCTTAAAATCACCACCATCTTCATCGCCTTTCCAAACCGCCACCAGCAATCCCTGTTGACCACCACTCATCCACATCCGCCACCACGGACGACATAAGGGGTGGCAAGGATCACGTGACTTCCCAACTTTTAGGTTTTTTTTTTAATTTATTTTTCAACCACCGTTAAATTTTCTATATTTTTGTCTCAATTTTTGGGGTTATCAAAGGATGCCAAACGAAATCAAAATATTGCATTCACGGTCTAATTTTGTTTCTTCTTTAACGGCGAGCGAAACAACCAACCATATCAAAAGTTACGGTTTTTCAAAGTATACCTTTCCAAATTAGTATTTCAAAAATTTCGATAACATACCAATTTTTAAACATTCTTCAACGATCGTACACTAGTCGAATTTACAAATCACTTACGTTATCTCGAAACTCATTTTGATAACTACATTATAAACATATTGAATCGTCCAAACGAACATCAAAAATAGTTAAAGGTACGTTAAACGTGCTATTAAAAATAAACATCTAACTCGTCTTTTCTTTAAAAAAAAGAATCAATTATTTCATTAACGTTTTTCTAAATATAATTTACATAATTTTATTAGGAAATTTATATGAAGTATGATATCAAAAAATTTTGAAATTTTATAACCGAAAAGTCATACTCTATGTAAATTTTCAGATGTAAATTTACATGACTTTTTCGAAAGTAAAATCCCTAACATTTTTTTTTTAAATTTGAGTGTATTCCCTACCTCAAAATAACTACATCCCACGGTCCGCCACCATGGACGGACCAAGCACCTGGCCAGCCCCTGCGGTCACCCGTGCTGGGTCCGTCGGATCTTCTTCAGGTAGGGTCCGTCGGTGCTTCTTCAGGTAAGGTCCACCGAGAAGAAGAGGAGAGGAATGAAGAAGACTGACTTTTTGGTGCCTCTGAGTGCATTTTTGATGCAGGAGGATCCGAGTCAGATGCTGAGTTGTCAGATAACACGTTAATGGCTCTAAAGTATCATGAGTTGGCAGATCGGCGCAAAGATAGCAAGTGATCGCGTAATTTTGGGTAATTGAGAGTGTTTCAGTAATTTGGCCATAACTTTGGCTACGGTTATCAGAATCACGCCCATGAACCCAATTCGGAAAGCTTGTTTCGGCGCGCACGTCGTGGACACTCAGCTTTGCTCGGTGTGTGCCATTTTCGACCTCAAATTCCATTGTTTTCCCTTTCGAAATGCTATTTTTAGTTATTTTTTACTATTTTTGGTAATAATTCGATTGCATGTTAGGAGGTGATTTTTAACCCGATTTGGGCTAGATTTTTTGCAGAATACTTATTTTATTCCGTATTTTAATTTAGCGTGATTTTTGGAATTTTGCCATTTTTGGTAAAATTCGAGTTTTTGGCTATAAAGTCCGGCTTGTGGACTTATTTTGAAAACAGTTGAATATTATAAAGTTTTCTATACTTCAGAGACGTTTTCTCTGTGTTTTCGGTGTTATTCTTGCATTCTTCCTTGTGAAATCTTTGGTAGAACTAGCCCGCAGAATAATCTTTATTCTGCCTGGCGTCAGTTGGTATCAGAGCTCAACGTTTTCTTCCTGGGTGAGATTTCATTAGCTTCAATGGCTGGAGGTCGTGGTCGTGGTCGTCGTGGGCAGGTTCCGATGGAGGAAGTCCAGCACCGTGATCGTAATATTCAGGATGTCACGATTGAAGATTTGCAGAGGCAAGTTGCAGAATTAACCCAGCGCCTAGCGGCGCGCGATTTGGAGGATCGTGAGGTCTCCGATATCGATTCTGATTCCGCTGCTTTTGAAAATCCCTACCACCCGCGTGATCTATTTCGGGAGCACCGTGGTCAGGATGAGCGTTATAGGGATCTCGGTTTTCGAGTGGATCTGCCTGAATTTTCTGGTACGTTACAGGCTGAAGGATTCATCGACTGGATAAATGAAGTGGAACGTATCTTTGACTACAAGGAAGTCCCAGATCGTGTGAAAGTGAAATTGGTTGCCATCAAACTCAAGGGCAGAGCGTCTGCATGGTGGGAACAGTTGAAACGTTCGCGGGATAGACAGGGCAAGTCGAAGATCGCTGATTGGGATAAGATGAAGAAAAAGATGAAAGGCCACTTTCTTCCTTTTGGTTACACTCAAACCTTATTTCAGCGACTTCATACATTGAGGCAGGGGGTGAGATCAGTTGATGATTATACGGAAGAGTTTTACCAGTTGATTG
The DNA here is from genome assembly GCA_903798235.1 of Fraxinus ornus. Lineage (NCBI taxonomy): Eukaryota > Viridiplantae > Streptophyta > Magnoliopsida > Lamiales > Oleaceae > Fraxinus > Fraxinus ornus. The sequence goes on from CAIGRF010336449.1 coordinate 35,138, forward strand.
CCCGGAATGATTTATCTGAGACGGATGAACAGATGGTGGCACGGTACTTGGGAGGGTTGCGCCAGCCCTTGCAGGATGTCCTCAGCCTTCACTCACTGTGGACAGTTTCAGAAGCCTATCAGCGTGCACTTGCTGTTGAAAAACAACAGAACAGGAAGCCAGTGATCAGGAACGAACAGAACAATCGGCCATTTCGACCTCAGGATTCTCGTCCTGTCCAGCCAATACCACAGGTTAATACTAATCCTTCTATTAAGTGTTTTCGTTGTGGTGAACAAGGGCATAGAGCTACTGACTGCAAGAAGCCTGCTAGTCAGAGGGGGAAAAATTTGTTGATTGGGGATGATGTGGTAGATGAGACTGAGGAGATTGGGGAGGTTGTGTATGATGATGATGATGATGATACTAATGATGTGCTGTATGGAGATGGCCATGAGACTTTGGTCGTTCGCAAGAGTTTATTGACTCCTAGGGGTGATTCAGGGGATGATTGGTTGAGGACCAATATTTTTCATACGACCTGTACAGTTGCTGATAAAGTCTGCAAAATGATAATTGACAGTGGCAGTTGTGAAAATGTCGTGTCCGAAGTGGCTGTCCAGAAATTGCAGTTGAAAACAGATCGACATCCCAAACCATACAAGTTGTCGTGGCTGAATAAGGGCAATGAGGTAACAGTAGATAAACGATGTCTCGTATCTTTTTCAATTGGTAAGAAGTATTTTGATAATGCTTGGTGTGATGTTGTATCAATGGATGCGTGTCATGTATTGTTGGGTAGACCTTGGCAGTATGATCGCAGTGTTATTCATGATGGACGGAAGAATACCTATTCCCTTCACATCAAAGGGAAAAAGGTTGTCTTGGCACCTCGACGGGAGGGCCCCTCTCCTACCCCAGTAGCCAACAATACTAATCTCCTTTCTATGTCCGGATTTTTAGATGAGGTTGAGCATGGGGATGTGGTATATGCTTTGTTGCCTTGTGGGGATAGTGCAGTGCTGTTCGTGGATTCCGAGTTACCAGCAGAGGTGCAGCAACTACTAACAGAATTCTCTGACCTTATGCCTGAGGACCTTCCTCCTGGACTACCGCCTATGAGGGATATTCAGCATCAAATTGATCTTATTCCAGGGTCGAGCTTACCTAATCGACCAGCATATCGCCTCAGTCCCAAGGAGGCTGAAGAATTACAGCGACAGGTGGTGGAGCTATTGGAGAGAGGTTATATTCGTGAGAGCATGAGCCCTTGTGCAGTCCCTGCGTTACTTGTGCCGAAGAAAGATGGTTCATGGCGTATGTGTGTTGACAGTCGAGCAATAAATAAAATTACTGTGAAGTACAGGTTTCCAATTCCCCGATTGGATGATATGTTGGATCAACTATCTGGCTCTACGATCTTTTCAAAGATTGACCTGAAAAGTGGATACCACCAGATCAGAATAAGGCCTGGAGATGAATGGAAGACAGCTTTTAAAACGCAACACGGATTATATGAGTGGATGGTCATGCCTTTTGGGCTATCCAATGCTCCCAGTACGTTTATGAGGTTTATGCATCAGGTCTTGCGACCTTTTATGGGAAAATTTGTCGTGGTCTACTTCGACGATATCCTTATTTATAGTCCAACGCGAGCCTCGCACTTTGATCATCTTCGTGCCGTTTTTGAAATGCTGAGAAGGGAATGCTTATTTGTCAATCAGAAGAAGTGTTCATTTTTTACTACTTCTGTAACCTTCCTTGGGTTTGTTGTGTCTACTGATGGTGTTCATGCAGATCAGTCCAAGATAGATGCAGTCTTGGAATGGCCTACACCCAAAAACTTGCACGATGTCAGGAGCTTCCATGGGTTAGCATCCTTCTACCGGCGGTTCATCAGAAACTTCAGCACTTTGATCGCTCCTATCACAGAGTGTCTTAAGGGACGGGACTTCAAATGGTCTGAGGAAGCAGAAGCCAGTTTTCAGTTAGTAAAACAGAAGATGACCGAAGCACCAGTTTTGGCGCTCCCTGATTTTGACAATGTTTTCGAAGTAAATTGTGATGCATCAGGCATTGGCATTGGAGGTGTTCTGAGTCAGTCAGGGCGGCCGATTGCATTCTTCAGCGAGAAGCTCTCGGGATCCAAGAAAAACTATTCCACCTATGACCTAGAGTTCTACGCCATAGTTCAGTCCCTGAAACATTGGCGTCACTATCTGGTACAGAAGGAGTTCATTCTATTTACTGATCATGAGGCCCTGAAGTACATTAATGGTCAACACAAGTTGAGTAGACGGCATGCCAAGTGGGTGGCATACTTGCAGGAGTTCACCTTTACACTCAGGCACCAAGCAGGAAGCCTGAATCGTGTTGCAGATGCATTGAGCCGTCGTACTATGCTCCTCGCCACTACTAGTACCAGAGTTACGGGCTTTGAGACTTTTCCAGATATGTATGCAGAGGATCCTTCCTTCGGCAGTATATTTCAAGAGGTAACTAACGGTCACCGTCATGATTTCATTATACACAATGGCTACATGTTTCGTGGATTACAGTTGTGCATTCCAGATTGTTCCTTGAGACAGCAAATTATCAGTGAACTTCACAATGAGGGACACTTTGACCGAGATAAGACTTTGGCCCTTATCTCTTCTGATTTTTATTGGCCCAAGTTGACCAGTGATGTGGCGCATTATGTGAACCGTTGTTATGTTTGTCAGCGAGCTAAGGGGGTTCTCACCAATGCGGGCCTGTACACTCCCTTACCTGTTCCTGAAGCTCCTTGGTTCGACGTAAGTATGGATTTTGTGTTGGGTTTACCCCGTACCCAACGAGCTGCGGATTCTATCCTTGTGGTGGTCGATAGATTTTCGAAAATGGCCCATTTTGTAGCTTGCAGAAAGACTATGGATGCTACTAGGATTGCCCATCTTTATTTCCGGGAAATTGTGCGTTTACATGGCGTCCCTCGATCCATCACTTCAGATCGTGATACCAAGTTCATCAGTCATTTCTGGAAGAGTTTGTGGGGAAGATTGGGGACACAACTGAATTTTAGCAGTGCTTATCACCCCCAGACAGATGGTCAAACCGAAGTGGTGAACCGGAGTTTGGGCAACCTTTTGAGGTGTTTGGCTGGAACTAAGCCGAAACAGTGGGATTTGGCGCTGCCTCAGGCAGAATTTGCATATAACAGATCCACAAACAGAACCACTGGCTTTAGTCCATTTCAGATTGTCTATGGTCAGAACCCATCTGGGGTGTTGGACTTGGCCCCTATTCCACGCGTGGGACGTTTCAGTCTTAAAGCAGATGAGATGGCAGAGCACCTTCGAAGTATCCATGAGCAAGTGAAATTAGCAATTCAGGAGAGCAATACCAAGTACAAGGCTCGAGTTGACATTCATCGTCGTCAGGTTCTTTTTGATGTTGGTGATTTTGTTTGGGCTGTACTAACGCGTGATCGTTTTCCTGTCGGTGAGTAGAACAAGCTTAAGGATCGGAAAATTGGACATTGTGAGATACTGCAGAAGATCAACGATAATGCTTACAGGTTGCGCCTTCCAAGTCACTTGAAGACTTCTGATGTCTTTAATGTGAAACATCTAAGTCCTTGTTTTGTGGATTCTGATAACACTGACCTGAACTCGAGGACGAGTTCTTTCCAACCCGGGGCGACTGATGCAGGAAGATCCGAGTCAGATGCTGAGTTGTCGATAACACGTTAATGGCTCTAAAGTATCATAAGTTGGCAGATCGGCGCAAAGATGGCAAGTGATCGCGTAATTTTGGGTAATTGAGAGTGTTTCAGTAATTTGGCCATAACTTTGGTTACGGTTATCAGAATCACGCCCATGACCCCAATCCGGAAAGCTTGTTTCGACGCGCAGGTCGTGGACACCCAGCTTTGCTCGGTGTGTGCCATTTTCGACCTCAAATTCCATTATTTTCCTTTTCGAAATGCTATTTTTAGTTATTTTTACTATTTTTGGTAATATTTCGATTACATGTTAGGAGGTGATTTTTAACCCGATTTGGGCTAGATTTTTTGTAAAATACTTATTTTATTCCGTATTTTAATTTGACGTGATTTTTGGAATTTTGCCATTTTTGGTAAAATTCGGATTTTAGGCTATAAAGTCTGGCTTGTGGACTTATTTTGAGGCAGTTGAATAATATAAAGTTTTTATACTTCAGAGACGTTTTCTCTGTGTTTTCGGTGTTATTCTTACATTCTTCCTTGTTAATCTTTGGTAGAACTAGCCCGCAGAATAATCTTTATTCTGCCCGGCGTCAATTTTATGCAGGGCCTAGAAGGGAGAAGCTTCTTGTTCATCCATTTTATGGGCTTGGAAATTTGGCTTAATTTATCAGAGGTAAGGCTCTTGCAGTTGGATCTTCCTGTTAGAAATTCATTTTGATAACTACATTATAAACATATTGAATCGTCAAAACGAACATCGAAAATAGTTAAAGGTACGTCAAACGTGCTATTAAAAATAAACATCTAACTCGTATTTTCTTTAAAAAAAGAATCAATTATTTCATTAACGTTTTTCTAAATATAATTTACATTATTTTATTAGAAAATTTATATGAAGTATGATATCAAAAAATTTTGAAATTTTATAACCGAAAAGTCATACTCTATGTAAATTTTTAGATGTAAATTTACATGACTTGTTTCGAAAGTAAAATCCCTAACATTTTTTAAAATTTGAGTGTATTCCCTACCTCAAAATAACTACATCCCACGGTCCGCCATCAGGGATGGACCCAGCACCTGGCCAGCCCCCGCAGTCATCCGTACTGGGTCCGTCGGATCTTCTTCAGGTAGGGTCTGCCGGTGCTTTTTTAGGTAAGGTCCGCTGGGAAGAAAAGGAGAGGAATGAAGAAGACTGACTTTTTGGTGCCTCTGAGTGCATTTTATGCAGGGCCTAGAGGGGAGAAGCTTCTTGTTCATCCATTTTATGGGCTTGGAAATTTGGCTCAATTTATTAGAGGTAAGGCTCTTGCAGTTGGATCTTCCTGTTAGAATTTCACTCTTAAATTGAAGATTTTGTTTGGTTAATGTTTCACGAAAGGGGTTATGGATTTTTGCAATTAGGGCTATGTTTAGATAAGAAACTGTAGAATCAAATAGACTGTTCTTAATTGTATGAAATATGTGCAATTCAAGAATGGCAAATGTAATGTTCCAAGGATATGGTTATGGATTTTCCAAATTAGGGCCATGTTTAGATACCCAATTTTATGATCATATAAGCTTTGTTTGAGATATAATTAAAATATTTTCAATTCAAGAATGACGAAAAGTAATTTATTTTCTTTTCTTTGACTGCAATTTTGCAAATGTGCATTAGTATATGAACCTTTTTCCAGGTTCTATTCTTTATCAGAAGACAGAAGAGCTGAATTAATTCTTTCTAATATGTCAAATAGTTCTCTTCTCTGTTGGATTCTTATGAAAACTGGATCTTGCTACTTTTGAGTCCTAAAGTATTATTTACTGTCTTATTTGCATGGAAAACTGAATTTGTCTTGTTTTGTTTACATTTTTCCTTCTTAAAATCGTTCATTTTATAATTTAGTGGGCTGTTGGGCAAAGGCTTTAGGAAAAGCTTGGTGAGTAGTTTCTGGCTGGATTTTTCATTATATTTGTCTCTGTCTTTATCATTCAGACCCTTCTACATGTGTAGCTACTGTTTCAGATTTCTTGCTTTGGATAATTCATATACGTACATATATGTGTATGTATCATGCAACATTGCAATATAAACAGAGTCCAACAATAATTCTCTTTGATGCACAGATGGTAATGGCAATGCTCACAAATGGCGAAGCTGGTTAGATCGTTGAAGAAGACGGAACCATTTGTAGAAAGGTACGCTTACATGTATTAGCAGTAGCTTCTTAGTTCTTATTATCAGATGTAGGCACAGGTTAACATGTAGTGTGGTGGATGGGAATCGTAATCTGGAAGTGTAGATCTTTGGCTATTGGAAAAGTCTCGATAGATAGGTCTTTTTTGCTTAGCCCAAGGCTGGTCTCGCGCTTAACGTCTTTAAAATTGGCATTTTGGCTGTTAGATAAGTTTAAATTGCGCTGGAGGTGTAACGTTACGACAGGTAAAACTGTTGACTAGGCTGCGCGGGTGCTTTGCTGTACAATTGTGGTCCTCGAAATTCAACGTCGACCGATCAACGTCCGCCCGAGCTGAACTCCAACGCTGGGTCCGTCCCTGTCCACCACCACAATCAATAAACAATAGCCTCAACGTTGCTTCCCGCTTATCTTCCCCACCTCGCCGATCGAACCCCAATCAGCTACCGACCACAACCACACAAAGCCAAGTTACATCCACACCACCAATAGCCTCACTGACCACCACACCCGTCGTGAAACACCATCGCAGTCGCCTCTACATCCAATCCACAAACAGCCCACACTCGCGGCCACCCACTGCTTATTGTTGACAGCTAACTCTGCCTGTTACCCACCATAAGGTCCATGACCACTACTTCTCATTAACATTCCAACCCCGTATTACACCATCAGCTGCCGGCAGCTCTAACAAAAGCTGGCCAATACACAAACCCATCGTAAAATAAAAACCACCGCCAAGCTACAAAATCCCTTGAACAGCTCAGAAGTCGCCAACGAACAAGTATTCAGCTGTCAAAAATTACTTTCAGATAAAAAAAATAACGAACCATTCCAAATACTAAAATAATATAAATTGCATCTGTAAAATAAGCGTTTACCAAGGGAAAAATGGCCAATGCCGAGGCCGGGGAGGAGATCCAAAATGATGGATCCCATGGATGTGCCCTCACATCTGTGTCTCGTTCTCTGCATCTTGAATTGAATTGCATAATGAAGTGGATTTTCTTCAATTTATGAATTTATAGTTGCTTTTGCGTATGGATGATGCGCTGCTCTGCCCGGATCTCATCTCCGCGCAGCGCAGGAGCCGGTCTCACTCGAAGAAAGAGAGAAGGGAAGAAAGATGAAGAAAGAGAAAATGAAATGGAAATGGAAGAAATGGGAANCCTATAAAACGAAGCCAAATGAATATCAAACTTTGATGAAAAAATAGTTTTTGAGCAAACTTTTTTTTCTTTTTTAACTTTTTGGCAATGGTAACAAATTTCATAACCAATTGTAAAAAAAATCACTTTAATGAACAATTTCCATGTAAAATAAAGCCAAACGTGAACAAAAAGATCCAAAATTAAAAAAAAAAAAAACTCGAGTGGAAAATTATACCAATTAAATGCACTTAATTAACAATTCCCTAGAAAATAATTTCTAGGCAATTATTTTCCCTGTAAAACATTTTCTTTCCACCCTTGCAATGAAACAGACCTTGAGTGTTAAAAAAAGTGAAAAGAAAATGAGTTTCTTAAAGAGCCATGCTACATGTACGGGAGGGATGGGATGATTTGGTTGACAGTCTCTCACACGTAATTTTTTTTTTTTAATCACAATGGGGACCACCACTGTGAGAGGTGGTCAACCTCTCTTGTCAACTTCTTCATGTACAAGTGGAAAAGCCATTTCGTAAAATCAGTTGTTGGACCCGTTATTTGTTCATTGAATCAACGGCTTAATAGTATCCAATTACAACATTCCACCATAGCCGTGTCAAGTTGAGGATTACGACTGGACGCGAGGTACCAATGGAAACGTGTTTTTATTTCGATGTACTGATCGGTCTATTTTAAATAAATAAATAAATAAGAAAAAAATTGATTTAAATTGTTAATTGCTTTATTTTCTTTACAAAAAATAAAAATTATTTTGACGCAAACATAAAAAATTAGGAGTCCAATTTTCGAAAAATGAAAAACAACTTCTCCACCTTCGTTGTCTTTGAAGGAACTCCTATCTTACTTAAATATGCTGATAATTTGCTCTTACAAGCGAATCAATAACTTACTATGTCTATGCTGACATCTCTTTCAACGTATATCATAACATTAGTCTTAGTATAAATGTGGTTGTTGCTTCTTGCCTTAATGAAATATTTCGTAGTACAGCACCCGATACCCCTTGTAGTTACGAGACAATGCATGATATCTTTCCATTAATTATATCATCATTTGCATCTCTCACTAACAACTCTACCATATAGTGTGCTAAGGGAATTGTGATGCTTGAGATTATGGCTAATGTGAGGTACTGCATCATCAAGTTAGATCTAGATTATGAGCATATGATAATTGACATGTTTCAAAATTTTCTTTTAGCCCTAAGAGAAATTTTTCTAGGGAATATCTTCACATCCATAGAGACTATTATGACACAATCAAACCTTATTTTTCAAAATCTTTAAAATCTTTAGGAATTTGTTTAGATGATTATAGTGCAATTATTTCCTCCCTTTGCATAGAAGATAGAGTTTCGAACAATGTATTGTGTACCCTGTTGTGATCACACCTATAATCGATACACGTAACACTAGCATAATTGGGAAATTACCTATAGAATTGCCCCCAAAGTTAAACATTCCATTGACATCGTGCCAAAATTGATGCCGCCTACTTTTTCGCATGACTTTCATGTTGACTTTGTTTTGATATTATCTCAATTGTATGATACCCCTTGGGTTGTGACGCTATTTTCCAAGGACATTATTCGATTGTACGCCTTTCTTATTGATACTAAAATGTTGCCTATTAATTATCGACATGTTGTGTTAGCTTATCCTTTTAATGTTAATGTTCCTAAATTTCGTGACAAGATAAAAAGACAAATCCCATATTTTCTCAGGCACATTTCGATCCCGTCCACCACCTTTTCCCATTTCATTTGGAGGAAAGAGGAGAAGGAAAATAGGAGGGAGTACAATTTCAAGAGGGAAATGGTAGGAGTTTTGGAGGGCTGAAGCAATCCTCCTGTACTTTACACAAATTGTATACAGAGTGTCTGCTGCATTTGCAATTTCGTCGTGAGGATTTCGGTGGAATGAAATAGCGACTTTAGTTGGAAATGGGTGAACTGGAGGGAATGACACGGAAGAAGCGTGAGAGTCGTGAGTTTTACTACTCCTTTATAACGTTTATTTATCTGTAGTGTTTGCCCAATAACCAACGCATATTATGTTTTCTTTCCTTAAAATGAAATTGTAGTTTTGTGGAAAAATAAAAATTAAAGAAAAAGGAAAACGAATGGTGTGTGTTTAGCTTTTTAAGTTTGAACTATTATTTTGAGTGACTTTTGTTAAATATAGATTTTTTATATTTGTTATTTTTTTAGGGAAAAATTGTTAAAATTTGATCATTCTTGTTACGAAATAAAATGAATAAAAATAATAAATAAGAGAGAAAAATGGAGAGTCAAAACTCAAGTGTATTTAATTGAAAACTAATGCTCTATATTTATATGGTCCAAATAAAAGTTACAATTGGAATCAAACAGATCTTCTAGATTAGATAAGATTTACCAATGTATCATAATAATACTAAATAATCATCAATAATCATCTTATTATTTTACAACATTTTTGCACAATAATTGTCTCATTAAAAACCTTGTGTGATAAAAACCCAGTGAAAAAATCAAACAATGAAAAAAAGAGTACATCTAATTGTCAATATTTTGGAGCATGAAGAAAAGGGCCTCATCGAAATTTTGTTAGGAAAATCCAGTGGGAAAAATCTAAACTAAGGAAAAAAAGTACAACTACTTCTCATGATTAAAATTATTGAAGATCTTTAAGTAGACGCATTCCAATCTTGTGTACCATTTCTTGAATGTAAACGTTGAAAGTGATTTTTGGGAATAAATCGGTCATATTGTTATTTGAGCAAATTTGTTGAACATCGATAGCGTCATTCTTCTAAAGCCCATGTGCATGGAAGAATTTTGGAAAAATATGCTTCGTCCTATCATCTTTGATATAACATTATTTGACTTATGCAATACAAACTGTATTGTCTTCATACAAAGTTGTTGGATTATATTTTGTTGAAATCAATTCCCATGATGTTTGGATATGATGGATCATGTTATCGGCCTACTTCATGGATTGCAATAATTTCAAAATAGTTTGAAGATATTGTTGTCAAGGATTGCTACATAGATTTCCATGATGATAGTTGTTCCTCTATGTGAGAACACATACCATGTTTGTGATTTAGTCGTACGTGGATTAGAGAGATAACCTACATCTGCATATCTAATTAAAGCATATCACAACTTTTGAGAATAGAATAACTCATAATCAATAGTATGTTTCAAATAACGAAAAATGCATTTAACACCATTTCAATGCCTTTTGAGTTGGCGTAAAGCTATGTTTTGTAAGGAGGTTTACAGAAAATTTATGTGGGGTCAAGTGCAATTTGTAAGATAAATTAATGTTTCGATTCCACTAAAATGTTTTTTTCATATCAAGTGATCAAACTTGTAACACTCGAGAATTTTACAGAATAAATTTTTTTATTTCATCTACTACATTTTATATTTTGAAAGTTGGTGGACTAAAGTGGCATACGTTAAATTCATTTGGGCCAAATATCTAAATATTGATAGAGTAGTGATAAGCCCCCGTTTGGTGCACAATATTTTTAAAAGAATGCATTTTTTTTGTTGATGTGATGGGGAATATGTGGTTGAAAAAGAAGGAAAAGTTATTGATGTGATGAAAAATATTATTTTATTGAAAAATGCGTGGTTGAAAATGAGTAGAATAATGAGAACGAAAAAAAATGTGGCCCAAACAAGGGCTAAATATAACAATATTATACTCGTTAAATAACTCGTAATTAATCGTGCATATTAGACTCGAGAAAAAGTCGATTTTGATAAGTGATATCTAAGTTTGTGCATTTTAAAGAAGTTGTTATAAAATAAATTTTATATTCTTAATTGAATTAAAAGATGCACCACGTGTACAGTTAGTGCTTGAATATCATGGATATTTGGTAAACATTAATGCTATTCGTAGTGAAGACTGCCGGTAGTCACCCTACGTGGCATATACATGGCAGTTTATTAATTGATACATTAATATGGTAGTTTGATTGATAGCTTCCTTTTTTAAAGTTGAAAGATTTATACTCACCCTATCCCAATTATATAGACCGTGTTTCATTTTTCTCTTATCCCAAATATATAGGTTTATTTTTTAGTGTAAAATATTTTATTGTGTTCTTTTACCAATACATCCTTATTAAATTTTCCCCACTTAATATGTCAACTTCTTGAAATCATCCAAATACACACATTTCCTACTTTTTGAAAACATGAAACAACTCTCATTTCTTCTTCTTCTTCAAATTCTATATTAATTCCAACAATAATTTAGTTTTACATACTGAAAATTAAATAGGGGTAAATTTGGAAGGTCTTGGCAAAAATTATTTTTTCAATGACATTAAAGAAGTTTTCTTAATCCGTGTGAAAAACGAAACAAGACTATATAATTGAAACAGAGGGAGTATAATATATATTTTGGGACAAACCTATTACGTAAATTATGGCAATCATGACCCCTACTCTATCAATGAGTCAATTGTCCACGTCTTGGAATCGTGTAAAATGTCGTATTTTCAGACACGCGTATAATTTAAAAGGGAAAATAACAAAATTTAATCTTTTATGTAGGAAACGTGTAGAATATAGTATAAATAATATAGATGGTTCTTTCGGTGGAACCAGAGACGGAGCTAGGGGCAGAGGGGCGGTCGCCCCCCCAACATTGTCCGCGGTACACTATTCATAGTTAATTTGTAATGTATTTTTCAGTTTCGCCCC
>CAIGRF010336449.1:48446-59524 GCA_903798235.1 Fraxinus ornus
TAATTGTATTAGTTATTGAATATTTGAATTTTAGAATTAAGTAGTAGAATAGTCAGTAGTGTTTGAATTGAACATTGAATTTCAGTACTATTTTGGTACTCAAAATCGTCGTTTTCAATTCTCTTAGTTAAAAAAAAAAATATTTTCGGGGCCTCCGCCCCCGAACCCCTGGGAGGGGAGCCCACCCCCCGTATTTTCGCCCCCCCCAACTAAAAATCATGGCTACGTCCCTGGGTGGAACACACATATTGACACGGCAAAGGAGAACGTGAATTTCTTCCAAAAATTCTACTATCGAACGAGGTAGGATACTATCTGTCATTTCAATATTATGATTTTTTTTACGTAGTTTAATTTCATGAAATGCTAAATAACATGCGAGTCTTAACGAAATGAAATGTTAGATTCCTTCGGGCTTTCTCAAATGTTACACAGAAATGTGTTAGAGCATTCGATTGATCTTCGATTGCTCTTGATGAAATGGTGGTATGAAATGTTATTATTTTATGTTTAAAAAGTTATCGTATTGTTTTGAACGTTCGTATCCTATTGAGTTTAAAATTACTCATTCCTTTAAAATTCAATATTTTCAGGCCGGATCGGTCAACGTGGATGGTGATTGAGCGGTGTGCGGGTTGCTAAGTAAAAGTTTTAAGAGTACAATTGACAATAAATTTTCGTTAGACTTTTTGTATGTTTTTATTTGTTTCTTTTAGATGTTCTAGATTTCAAAATCATATGTTTATTTAAATTGGTGCTTGATGCTTCAAATAAATTAAGCCCCCGTTTGGTGCACATTATTTTCAAAATAATGCATTTTTTTGGTTGATGTGATGGGAAATATGTGGTTGAAAAAGAAGGAAATGCTATTGATGTGATAGAAAATATCATTTTATTGGAGAATGTGTGGTTGAAAATGAGTAGAAGAATGAGAATGAAAAAAAGAATGTGGCCCAAACAGGGGCTAAATTCCAAATTTGTACTTAAATAATTCCGCATTATGAAATGATATCGGTGACACCTCAAAATTTAAGTCGATAAAATTTGGGACGTTACAAAACTATCACAGGCGATGGCAATCGATATGCATTATCCATATAAAACGTTTTAAGACTTTTTTTGTATATGTAGATTGATGAACAAATAATCATTTTGGAAAATGTTCAATTTGCAAACCAAGACAAAATTGAGTTTTTCCCAAATCTTTTATCTCAAATTTATTTTTCAAATAACCTACAATTTTGTTGGGCCCTTCAAAAGTTCTAATTAAATTTAAATTATCAACATTTATTTTCTTTATGAAAACATATGGACAAATATCATCATTTTTGTAACCCTCATTCAACAAATATTCGTTAAAACGATTATATCATATGCGTCCGAACTGTTTTAATCCATATAATGATCTTTGCAAGTTAATTGAAAATATAGTTAGTATCGTTTATTTCTGGCACTTTATGTTATTCGTGGACTTTTATATATATGTCACTATCAAATAAATCTTGCAAATAGGCAGTTATTACATCCATAATGCTCATATTGAACTTTTGTAACACAATCAAATAAGAATCTAAAAGTTGTAGTGTCCATTACGGGAGAATGCGTTTTATCATAATCAATTTTTGGTTTTTGTGAGAAACCTTGAGTTACTAGTAGGGTTTTATATCTTGTAACTTCATTGTTTTAATTTCTCTTCTTACAAAAACTCAACTTTATCCTATAGTGATTACATTTTTAGGTGTTCGAACTACATGTCCAAATACTCTTCGTTTCTCTAAGAAATTTAATTTCGCCTATAAGACTTCTTTCTATTTTTGTCAATAATTATTTCGATCGATATGTTTCAACGAATGTATTTCGATTCCTCGCTATTCATAATATAATGTAGTATATAATGTGCAAAAGTGTCATTGATAATCTTTTCTTTTCGATCCCACTTTTTTTTTTTATAACGACTTAACTTATTGAGATATCTCAATTTTCAATAAAGCGGGTATTTAAACTTCTTCTATGTTTTATCTAAATATTCATCAAAAGTATATGTCTCTTTAATGGGATCATCTTTGCTAATTGCTACATTTTCATTTAAATTTTTTTTATATTAGAATCGAATATTATCACATAAGGAACCATATATCTGCTTTTTCAAGAGTAATATATCAATATTCTTTTGGAATATTGAAAATTATAATTTGTACTTTTACCCAAAAATCGATTAGTATTCTTCTAGAATATGAAATTGTAATATCATACTCTTTTGGATCAATTAACATTCTTTTAAAATATTAACAATATTGTGTTATTTCAGGAACATCAATAAACTATTATTTAAAAACATTAACTCCTCATGAGTATGTTTTAGAGTAGAATATTAATTATTTGTAGAGTTCTTCTTATTTAGGAGCAGCACAATTTAAAGTTTATAATAAACATAAAAAAAATTAGCCCTTGTTCGAGTCTCATTTTTTTCATCAAAACGTAGTCTTGATCGGTGATTTGACCTCATTTCAATAATATCTTTCAATAGAATTACATGCAAATTCAAAATTTTCCTTATTTTTTAACCATATATTCTCTATCATAACACCATTGCAAAATGCATTTATTGAAAAAAAAAAAAATAGGACTCTTATTAATTCCATCACATAATCACGAGATGATGTTTACTTTAATTTAATATGCACTTAAAACTAAGTTACTTTTAACAATTGATGTACATAATGAGACGTAAAAAACCTCAATGAAATATGCATATCAACACTTACAGATTAATTTTTCAATACAAACCCCATGCAACTAAATTTGAATGGTGGAAGGAAATTATTATGTTATAAGACATATATGCAAATCCCGTTGTAATATTCAAGTAAACGACATACGTAAAGGATTTTCAAAATTGAGTGTGAAGTTGGGAATTTGGGTACAAAAATGTGTAATATTAAAAACATCACAATATGAAATTGGGTAAAAAAAAAAAAAAAAAAAAAAAAAAAAATCTCTACANCAAATAAGAGTTACAATTGGAATGAAATATATCTTCTAAATTAGATAAAACTCATCCATGTATCATAATAATACTAAATAATCATCTCATTATTTTACAATAATTCTTAACTTTTTAAAATCTTTTAAAATTTTAAGTTTAATCAAGTATCGATATTTTTCATTAATTTAGATAAGAACAATGTGAGAACTTACTAAAATTGAAAATTGTGAAATAGTCATCCTTCATGTTATATTTCGAAATTAAATAAGCACCTCAATCTTAAAGTTTTAATAACAAACTTTATTGTGAAAAGATATATGGCTAGTACAATAAAAAATATTTATTATTCTATACATTATTACATACAATAAAAAATATTTATTATTCTAAACATTATTACATACAATAAAAGATATTTATTATTCTATACATTGTTACATACAATAAAAAATATTTATTATTCTAAACATTATTACATACAATGGAAATCGAACAATCTTTTATTCCATTGTCATTACTTATTTCAATTCTTTTTATTTTGATTAAATCATGGAAATTCGATATTTAATTTTTAGATGATAATTATGCAATTGAAAGGGCATTTAATTATACAATTTATTGAAGTTGGATGGCTCACATGAAATAAACCTGTAAGTTGATTCACCTCTAGTGAAATTTCCCCTAGGAGCTGCCGCTACGTGTCTTTTTTATAAACTTGAAAAAATTGAGAAAATCTAATTCTAGAAGGCGGGGCCAAACGCAGCCCTAATTCTGGAGTTTTCCTTAAGCTCGCAATAGTTGGGGTGTCAGTATTTTCTCCAATCAATTTGGAGAAATCCGCTTCCACTCGTTAATAACAAACGGAAATCCATTTTTTAGTATACAAGCCGAGATCAACAGGTATATATAAGTGTGTATGTATCTATTAAACAGTGCGATTTAGTCACCACACGACGTTGTAATTACAAGCCGAGATCAACAGGTATATATAAGTGTGTATGTATCTATTCATAATCGTCAATAGATATGTAGTATATGCTGTTATGATGGGAAATCCATTTTTTTTTTTTTTGATTTTTTAGGGCATATTGTTCTAATTTTTATTTTATTTCTTCATTTTGGTTGGTAATAATCTAATTTAAATATAAAAGGTCGATTATAATTCATCTTCTTGAATAATATATACGTGTACGTGTTTAATCATTTGACTTTTAGATATATAGTGTATGTTATTGTAGGAAACCGACTTTCTATTTGTCCTTTGGGACATACTGTTCTGGGTTTTATTTTATTTCGTCATTTTTGGTGTTTTTTTTTTTTTGTTAATATTCTAATTTAATTGTGGAGGTCAAATTCTGAATATTATCTTGTTTTTTAGAATTTCTGGGCGAAGAGGATTTATGGGTGTTGAAATTTCTGGTTGTATATTTTTCCTGAAAATGAAACTTTTTTATTTTGTTTATGTGCTTAGAAATATAAGTTATTGTTCATTGTCTCATATGGTTTGTTTTCATTGATATCTTGATTTTGTTCCTCTTCTTTCCCCAATCATGGTGGACGGTTGTCATTTGGAAGACCTATTTTTATGAGTAAAAATGTTGAATGGGTGCTTATATGTAATGGTCTGTTCTGGGAAAATGGAAATATGACCATTTCGGAATCATTGATTTTCAGGTCAATTTATCTTAATTCGGGTTTATATTTCTATTTGAAAAGAGAGATTAATCGGAAGATGGTAGAAGAATCGAAGCATAACAGAAATCCATGGATGAACACAGCAGATCAACCATCTAGAATGGTTGATATTGATAAAAGTGTCACATTGATGTCTGAATCAATGGTGATCATGGATGGAGTTGAAGCTGCTCATCCTAAGCAGGTTCAGTCTCACAATTTGAACACCACCTCTGATGGAAAATTGGGCTTGCCTGAGCGTGCCTTTTCAGCTGCTGGTGCTGCATTTCTCTCAGCCATTCTTGTTAATCCACTTGATGTTGTCAAGGTGCAATCATGTTTCATGTTGAAGTTTTCCATATTTTCATTCCATGTTGGATGTATCTGCTTGTGCTAGTAATGTTTCTGCGGGTCAAGTTGTTGGTTGATTGCATAAGAGAGTTTCTTCTTCCCAATGGGTAGAGAATGGAGATCATATTTTGAAGTGAAAAATTATTCCTAATGTATTACATTTTTCTTTTCTGATTTGTGTGGAAACACTTTTTGGTTGATTAAGCTCTATTATAGGCATTTATAGCAAATGTTGGAGTCATCCCTTTTCCCTTACATATTGTCAATTTGTATTCTTTCACTTTATATAGCCCCTGTTTAGGCTCCATTTTTCCAAAATACATTTCTTTTTTTCCAAAACTCATTTTTAACAACACATTCTCCAATAAATAATGTTACACATAAACCCAAAACTTCTCCTTATTTTTAACCGCACATTTCCCAAAAAATCATCATTCCAAAATATATTTTCCTCCAAAATCTCATTTTAATGGAGCCCAAGCTGGGGCATAGTCTTTGTTTTCCCTTGCATGTTGTGAATTTATAACCATACATTTCTAAATAGAATGCAGTTGTTGCACTGTATTGGTTATGAGTTCTTGAACCTGCAAGGCGGAAAACATAATTTTAAATTAAGCATAATTCTCTCAGCTGGATGTGGAAATTAAGTTGTATCTTTGAATATGCTTTCTATTAATTCGTTTGCAGACGAGGTTGCAAGCACAGGCTGCTGGAGTTGCTTACTCTCATCCATTGAGTAATCTAACAAGTCGCATGGCCTTTTTCGGACCGAATATGGTATGTAATATTATCTTTCATTTCTTAACCTAAAATTCTGGTTCCCCAAATTACAGAACTAGTGTATTTTCTCTTTAATTTTCCATCCTACATTACCTATCAAAAAAAATAAAATTTCCATCCTGCATTGTTGTTAACAATTAAGAGTAAAACTTTGCTTATCCTACATTGTTTAGGTATCAGTGGATCCCGTTTTCATTCTAAAAGCAACCAGCATATGTAATTGTGTAAACGAAATTTCAGACAAAATTTTTGTTTCCAAAATTAGTGACTTGATAGGTCGCACAAAGTAACGGGGTACTTTGACTCTTTACATTTGTAATACTTAAAACAAAAAATAAATTTTAATGCAGTTCTTGACCTTCAAGTTCCAACTATGGTAATTTGTACTTCAAGAGTCTTTATTTTTATCTGATTTAAAGTTTCTTGGACTAACAGCTGTTGAATGTAATTATGTAAATCTTTGTCATTATAAAGTTAGTTTTTTCTGTCTCAACACTCAGTTGAATGGATGTCAGAGCCTTAAAGGGATCTTAGAGTGGTGAAAATGTGTTTAACGTGACATTAGATCCATGGATTGAAGGATTTAACTTACATCTTAATCTTGTAAAATGCCATTCTGTTACATCTCATCAAATCAACCCATTTCAAAGTTAATTTTTCATTGTAATTTTGATGCTCCCAGTCTGTTACCTAGTTTTCTTATAAAAAGAATATTTACATGTATTTAGGTGATATCTAGTGAACCTTGTTGAAATGTTTGCCATTCAGAAGCATAGTTTATCTGGTGGATTCAATACTTTAGGTTAAAATTCCTCTTGCTTGTCCTTCATGGCATATGCAGTTCAACTGAGCTTAGTGCAATGTATGTGCTAGATGTTTGCAGATCTAAGATGTTCTCCATCATGCACCCGTGCTGGTGTTCATGGTACTGTGTCAATTTGCCCTCCTGATTGTTTCCAGTACAAAGGAACATTGGATGTCTTCTATAAAATTATTCGACAGGTAGTGTGGTGATGGTTACTTTTATTCAGACTATGATTTTGCAAGATGTTTTAACCTAAATGAATCAACCTTGGGCTTTGTACAAACTACCATTTTAATATTCTTGGACATGTAACGGTTGTGTACTTTACAGGAAGGTATTTCTAGGCTGTGGAGAGGCACAAATGCTGGATTAGCTCTTGCTGTACCCACTGTAAGCTTTGGTTTACTGAGGCCAATGGTCACAGCAGTAAAATCCATTATTAGTCCCATGTTAAAATGAGATTTCTGCATAGAATATTCAGATGAGAAGTCTTCTCTGTTTTCCGAACAGGTGGGCATCTACTTGCCGTGCTATGACATTTTCCGCAACCAGTTAGAGGAATTCACTGCACAAAATGCTCCAAGCTTGACACCATACGCTCCATTGATGGCAGGCTCATTGGCTCGATCTTTAGCTTGCACCAGTTGCTACCCCATTGAACTTGCCAAAACACGTATGCAGGTAATATTTATAAAGCTGCCTTTTGTTTTTCTCTTTCATATGTTCTTCCCATCTTTCTTTTCTAATAATAATTATCAACATGGTGTACAGGCATTCAAGGATTGTGGTAAGAAGCCTCCTGGAGTATGGAAGACTTTAATTGAGGTGATCTACCAGGTCAAGAGCACGACTAGCTTCACTAACAGCTGTAAGTTGATATTCTTAGCTTATTAAAGAAGGTTGATTTTATTAAACTGAGAGTTAATAATTTCTTCAAAAATCAGGCAACCAAAGACTTGTGCTTAGAAATCAACTTAGGTGTTATGCATAGGCCAATCGTTTTCGGTTTTCCCAAAATTCTTTAACTGAAGGAAAATTAAAATTTTCCCCTTCAGATATCGTGTTAGACCTCATAAATGAAAGAAAACTCTTTTATCTCTAGGCAAGCTTTTTTTTTTTTTTTTTGGTAGGTAGGGTTCCAGCTTTTGTAGCTATTACAGGAATTTTCTGGCTTTTTCTTTCATTCAAATAAAATTTATTGTTGTTAATGTATAAAATGTGTCAATCTTTTCAATTCCTGACATTTATGAGGAGATTCATATGGACGGACTTGATTCAACTCGTCATATCTTATTCTGTTGCAGTGCAAAACTACCGTGTCTTATGGACTGGCCTTGGGGCACAGCTTGCTCGTGATGTTCCTTTCTCTGCAATTTGTTGGTCAACTCTTGAGCCAGTAAGGCTTGCTATTGTCTTGTATATCAGAATTTTACATTTTATCCAAGAGCTTTGATATTAAAAGTTCTCTGTTATAGGTAAGGAGGAGGCTTCTGAGTCACGTGGGAGATGAAGCTAATGCAGCTAGTGTACTTGGGGCAAATTTCTCTGCTGGTTTTGTTGCTGGGAGCCTTGCTGCTGCTGCTACATGTCCGCTTGACGTTGCGAAGACTCGAAGGCAAATTGAGGTTTTCCCTTGAACCAAAAATAATCTTCTGGAATTTAGTCTGAATTCCTTACATTTAGGATTTTATACAGTGACGATACATATATGTTCTTTCTAAGTGGTTCTTTTGTTAAGCATATGATTTTTTTTTATAAAATAATAAATGTTGCATGATGAATGTTCTAGGCTGTAACTATGGCTGACACGTGATCTTAGATGATACTTTTTTTTGCTAGTACTTTGAGTTTGGCAATCAATCTAAATTTATGTTTTTCCATAAATGCCAAATAAGGGCTGTGTGAGGTGACATATCAATCTGCAGAAGCTAAGATATGACCCTAACTTCAATTTTGTTGTGCAGAGCCAGTCTAGGTATTACTAATCCAATTTATGTGATTTTGTGGACTTTATAAATGTTAGAGCTGATCCTATAATTGTAAAAAAATTGGAATGTAGATATCTCCTGCCATTTAGAAAATTTTTGTGTTCCATTTTCTCAAGGGTTACTCCTTCGAAAATGTGATCTTGTATTTTAACATATATTCATACGCTACTATTTTTTTTTAAATTTGGTTTTTATTTTTAATTTTTTTTTTGCATTTTCCAGAAAGATCCAACGAGGGCATTAAGGATGACGACAAGACAGACACTGGTGGAGGTTTGGAGGTATGTCTTAGCATATACGTCTGCCCACTATATGTAATGCATGCATCGAACATGAACCGCTCAAGTCTTATTTTGCTGACCTACTTATTATGATCTAATTCAGTTTATTGGTGAAAAGTTCACATCCACCTATACATCCAAGTTAATTTGAACCTTCTATCTAAAGCTTTTTCCCAAGTTGACTTACTGTTTAAATGTAATTTAAGCTTGCATAATTTTGCAAGATGTGCATTGATTTTTATACTTTTAGATTTTTCATTCAGCACGAATCTTCACTGGCCTGATGAATGGGTAGGCCTATGCATTGGAGTTCATCCAAATAATCACCCAGCATATTTTTGTCTACAATTTCGTGTTTAAGCTATTATTAATAATAATATTAAACATACAACATGTGGGTTTTTCTCCTTTCCATATACTAGCATGTTTGGGTTAGGTTAAAATAAGTAACAGTACTTTTTGGGAAAACTTTTTTGAATACCTAAATTTGTTATTATTTCGAAGTAAGTCTTACTTTACTGTCAACGTGAGTAAATTAGTTTGATTTTGATCAACAACTGAATTTATTAATTTGAACTTATTTTTCTCGAAGATTAAATTACTTAAGCTTATTCAAGCACGCTATGCAACCATTGTCAGAAATCTGAAGTTAATTTATAATCTGTTCAGGGATGGAGGTATGAAAGGACTGTTTACAGGTGTTGGTCCCCGTGTTGGCCGTGCTGGTCCTTCCGTAGGGATCGTGGTTTCATTTTACGAAGTCGTGAAGTACGTCCTACATCATCAGTATGCTACTTAGTGAAATGCGACGAGTTGCTGACTTTATATTGACATCTTTCCTTCTTCGGAAGGTCATAGTTGCTACACGAGGCCACCTTTATTCTGGAGGAAGCAGTTTGGTAATTCTGATGTGGATATAGATGAACAGTTTTGAAATGGTAGTCTGTCGTAGCCATTTGCACATGGTTGGAAATAATTTCTCTTCTCATTTATTTTTCTGACCCAAAGTTCGTCGGTTTAGTTACCTGTAACTCAGGATTGAAATCGAGAAGAAATTTTGGAAAAACTTGGTCATTTTGGTGACCACTTTTTGCTGAGTAGATCTCATTTTAATTGATGAATCTTTGCAGTTCTTGCAATCGAATTTATGGGATGTTTTTCAGTGTAACTGATTCTCTTATCTGCTCTATTGGTTTTGTGTTAGTGTAACCTATATGGATTGTCCAACTCTCAGTGACTCGTTGGTACTCGTTTAGTAGGGTGGATTATGGAGAATATTGGATAGTATGAATAAAGAGGTTAAAATTTAGTCTAAAGTACAACACTGCGGGTCTTACCCAATTTCTTGATTGCACGATACTTAAAAAAAGAGTTATCCCCTAAATACAGGGAATAACTCACAAAACAGCATCATGTGCATTTTTATTTTTATTTTTTCATTTTTGAATCTGTGTTGTCAATTTCAAATTTCTGTATCAATTCTGTAATAATCCTGTACTTGTAGACTGATTCATTAAAAAAATTTAAGACCATAAATTAATATATAATAAAAAAGAGAGAAAATTGGAAAGAAGGTGTCCAAACATGCTTCTTGTAGCAGGTAGGTTCTCAAACATTTTACAGTAGCATTTTTGATTTATTGGACTGTATTGCCCATTTGAAAATTATAGTTATATATTTTTATGCTAGTAATATTTATCACAATACTAAGAATTTGGATCAAATTTGTTTAATTTTAAAATTACAAGCTATTTTTTTAACTAAATAATAATGAAATCACTTGTGCGGAAAGAGGAAAACCCAAACTCATTTAAACTAAAAAATATTGGTGTTATTGATGATATTAAAAATAAGAAAAAAGATAATTTTAAAATGTGGAAAATGGATACTATGTTCCCCTATGGTTGGAATTAAAATTTAATTTTTTTTAATAGTCAATAACTAATTTTAACCAAATATTTTATGAGATCTACAATTTTTCAACTACACGTGAATTAATTTTTATCAAAATCTAATAAATATATAATATTAATCTCCACTGAACAAGACATATATATCTATTTTTCTATACCAGGGTTTCGTATTTGCATACCAACGCAAGTTCTTTTGTCATATTGAAGATCATCGAATTTGAATCTCATCCTTTTAGATAACTCGGCTCCAATCAACGCAAAACCACTTTGAAACCATGAATGTGTAACCAATTCTTAGTT
>CAIGRF010336462.1:19040-29073 GCA_903798235.1 Fraxinus ornus
GTTTTTAATCTTTGCTCATTATAACACTTATATTCTTAACGATTTTTTATATCATTTTTATTCTCAAACTTTCCATTAGTTAACACATTTTGAATTTGATAACAATTTTATGTTCAAAAGCTCGTTGAAATGACGTAAAACAACTTATTTTTTATCATATTTTTAAAAAATAAATAAATAAAAGTATGAAACATATTTTTCTATCATTTCAAAGCATTAAAATAAATATTTTGATATAAATCATCATCAAGGACAAAACATACTAATTGATAAAAGGTTGAAAATAAGAATTTGATGAAAAAAGGTAAGAAAATAATCATTATAATCATTATTATCTGTAATTAAAATATGGTGTATCAAATAAAAATTGTGGTGACAATATAATCACACATATAATTTTAACGAATTACTATTACAAATGTTTATTACCAGTTTTGCCCTTGAACATAAACTGTTTTCATCTTTTCTCTATCACTATTTTGTAAAGTAGGCGGGAGACTGGGAGGTGTCTCTCACATTATATTAGAACTATTTATATAATTCTTTTAACAAAAAAAATAGAAAACTGATCGAGCTCGCAGGCTCTTTTACAACGCTCTATTAGATATAACAAATATTGACAAGTTTGAAGTCCCTAGATGTCATCCTCGATAAAAAGAAAAATCAATTAAGCAAATTCTTATTTAATACTACGTTCAATTTATCTTTCTATGCACAAGTTCTAAAAACGACATTAAGTGGACGATTGAGAAGTGACTATAATTCATTTAAACTAAAAATTTATAGAATTGATTGGTGGACGCGCACTTATGTATTCCACGAGATGTGCGATAAAATGTCTATAAATTAAACAAGTTCCAAACGTGCACTTAGTCGAGCGGTGCTTGCCAATTTACCTCTAATTTTTGGCTTTGTTAATCATATGGCATGGCTCCATTGTTGAGTCTGCTCATTTAAGAATCAAGATGCTTACAGGCAACTGAGCCATGTGAAAAATTGCAGCATGGGGAAAAGTTGTGTCTATATGGGATGAACTCAAAATTGGCTGAACAAAAACAGGAAAATTTTATAGTCTGTGCATGCCCATTCCTCTTGGGATCAGTTAATCTATATGGCAAGATAATGAATAATTCTATATATCAGTCAAGTTTAAGCATGGCCAGGGTCTGATCCATGAAAACTTGCTCCCTTTGAAGACTACAATCAAAAAGAAACTCAATTATTTATTTTTATTTTGTATTTGTTAAAATATATGGCTTTACATAATAAATAATAGAAGTCATCCTCTCTAAGAGTTTAAACTTTAAAATGATGTGTCGCCACTCATTTACGAAAAATGTGCACAAATCAGAGCTTCACGAAGAAATTGAATATGAATTCTCAATTTGAATAAAGTAATAGTGAAACTCTTCTCTAACGATAACTAATTATCGGAGGATTTACTAAAGGGTGTTGATTAGGTACTAAAGGGTTAGTGTGATTACTCGTGCAATGGCTCAAATGGGCGCATTTGTATAGTTATTGAAAATGTTTGAAAACTGGTCGCTCCTCTAGTTGAAGTATCGGGCCCCTTTTTCGTTGCCTAGGTTACACCTTCGGAATACCCCAGTCCCCTAAGTTTAATAGAACATATCTAACCTCGTAAAGTTCTATAAAACATATACGGCCTTTGGTAGAATGCGTCCATGACTCATTTGTGAAGTGTTTTAAACCATGCGTTTTTAAATTTCTCAAGTGCAGCTTTCTTATAATAGTATAGAACTTTTACTATTATAAAGATATAATCCAAAGCTACAAGAAGGAAAAAGAAAAACATCATAACCTAAATTCCAAAATTCAATTATCACCAAACCCACAAAAAAGAAAAAAGAAAAAAATGTTAGATTGGCCTGATCCAGGACAATGTGAGTGCATGCACATAGGGTGGGGGCGGAGGGGACAATACAAATATTGAATGAGCAATTGAGCAGAATCAGACATGTGGGACTTAGTATAATCCGAAAAAAGACCAAGAAACAAAAAATTTAAGAAGCTTGTTTTTCTGTTACTGATGTGTAATGTGTTTTGAGAAGGAAACATTTTGATCGGATCTAAATCTCTGTGTAAGCCTGTCCGGGAGAAGTGGAAAACAAATACCCTTCTGTTTCTTCAGACTCTGCCGGCCAGCCTCACTGTAGAACTCCTGCAATGGCAGTAAAGAATTCTTTTAGCATCTTAATTTAAATGCCAATCCATTTTTATTTAAATTGCAACTTGTTCATCATTCATTAAGATCGATTTGATAATTTCAACGTTTTAACAGGTCACGTTACAAGAAGGTAAAGGGTGAAAGGTTAAAATGTTGAACTCAAAACAAAATTTTAACATGAACCAGCTGATTTTTGTTGCAAATCGGCTATTTTTGGGATCAATGGGGGTCTGTTTTGGGGTTGCAAGCGCGATTCTTAATCTTAGAATGATCCCTAAAAGTAGGGGCGGACCCATTATGGGTCCAGTGGAGTAAAAAGTCTCCATAATTTTTCATCCAAACCCAACAAGTATAATTTGAAATTATTTTTTACGTAATTTTGTCTCGCCTGTTTAACCATAATCCTAGGTTGACCGTTGCCTAAAAGCCATGTAAACTCTAGCATTAATTCAAATAATGAGTCCCTAAACAGGTGCCCCAAACACCATAAACAACCTTGTATTAGCACATAGTTCTTGTCATTTGATTGTTTATATTACTTCCAGATCTAACATGGGATTGCTTGGTTGTACTTAATGAAACTTATTGGAGCTAATTAATCATTAAACATTTCTGTTTTATCTAATTGTACATTTTCAAGTGTCCCTCTGAAATGTAGCATCACAGCTCAGAGTCAGATTTTTCAAATTAAAATAAATATTTCCACTAAACAATAATTAATGAAATCTCGTGGAAGCTTACTAATGTTTGGAGGTACATTCGGTACATGTTGTACTTTAATAACAGCAAATTAATTACGCGGTTTGATTCCCATTGTTTTAAAACTCTTTTTTCTATAAAATCATTTTTAACCACACATTCATACAATAAAATATTCTATACATAAACCAAAAAATTTTCCTTACTTTTTAACTACACATTCTCCTGAAAAATACCATTCAAAACTCTTTAAAATGAAAGTAATGGGCACCAAATAAGGGCTATATTCTTTGATGTACACTCTTTTTGACATCGATGATCATGCTTTAAAAAAAATTTAGGCAGGAAATTTTTTTTGAAATTATCAAATGGTTTGCTGTCACGTAGCACAATATAAACAATGATATAGTACATGTAACATGATTAAAGTAATTAACTTCACTCGTTGATTACTATTAGCTTAGAACCGAATGTCATCTCTAATCCTTCAAATGGTAAGTGACTTTAGAGCACGGTTGGTACTTTCAACTCGATACGTTAAAGAAAGATTATCTCATCTTTAACTTTGTCTAGTAAGTCATACCAAACATGCTATGATTGGTTTTTAATAAAATTTAACGGTCTCCACAAACTAACTCATGGTAATCTTTCTTGCATTTCTTGTCTACAAAACTAGTGGAGTTACAATTAAGTGCAGGATGATTGCTCCAGTGTAGGTACTCCAATGTTTAAGTTGTAAATTGAAGTCGAAAACGTATTGATTGTGAGAAGTTCTATGTTAGTTGAATGCCTGTAACTATATTATTTACCCTTCTATAGATAACTAATCGGGTCCTCGACTCTTCGAGTTGGTGGCTTTGCACTTACATGAGTTGCCTTTTGTCACTCCATTTGTGGGAGGCCATGTTATGGTGGTTGCACAAGCGAGAAGTTTCCAACTCACAAAATTTATTGTCTAGGATTAACGTCATTTAGACATAATGTAACATAGACCATTTGTATAGGATTAACGTCATTTAGACCTAATGTAACATAGACCATTTGTATAGGATTAACGTCATTTAGACCTAATGTAACACAGATCAATACTTAATACCACTATGAATGTATAATATTAATTTTTGTAGGGTGACGAAACACATTATTGATCTCACTAGGGTGTAAAATCACATTAATTTGACCAAGCCCTTGTATTTTCATAGTGCCAACTAGATTTTGATCTTGACAAGCTCATATTAACTTGATCTTCGTCTCTACCTCCACTAATTTTCAAAAAAAAAAAATAGACATAATTTGATATTTATTGATGGAATTATCGAAGTTTACCCCTAAAAACTCCCTTCTCGATTTTTTAATTTTTTTTAGCAAAAAAAAAAATCTCCATTTAGCAAAATTTAAAA
Organism: Fraxinus ornus; assembly: GCA_903798235.1. NCBI lineage: Eukaryota > Viridiplantae > Streptophyta > Magnoliopsida > Lamiales > Oleaceae > Fraxinus > Fraxinus ornus. Next base: position 23,328 of record CAIGRF010336462.1, read on the forward strand.
ATTATTTAGAAACAATCAGACTTCATTTTCAGCCACACATTTCAATAGATTCACAAGTAATATTCAACTTTTTCATCACTCATTTCTATCTATTTATAAATTAAAACGTTTATAAATTCTTCTCAAAAGGAGGTTAAGATGTTAGACCACAAAGAGGGTTACAATAGGCAACTTGCAACATGTGGTTTCCTGTACATACACAGTACTTGAAAATATTAACAAAGGGATTTCCATGTTGGTTTGTATATACAATATTATTCATTTCAAGATTGCCTTCAAGCAAATTTTTAAGTTTACCCAGTTGTATAGACACAGTCCCACGTGCAACTAGCACGTTCCATTCCTTTTCTTTATATATATACAGTATATCCCTATACAAGACATATCACATTCATACACAAGATTGAAAATTAGTCCATTACTTCTCTCAAGATTTAACAGAAAATCAAGAGAGAAACAAATACAGAAAAATGGCTTGCTGGTCAGCTGAAAATGCCACCAAGGCCTATCTGAGAACCATGAGAATGGTGAGTTTCAAGAATCCATTCGGTTAAAGTATCTGGCTCAAAGTTTAAGTTGTTAGACTCTAATTTGAATTGACTTTCTCTTGTGATATTTGAACTCACTTGATTTGATATTTCTTGTAGGGAGAAAAAGCTAAAGAGCCTAATGGAGTTGAGTTCATTTCGGCGCTTGCTGCAGGCAACAACGCACAAATCATGGTCGTTGCATGCGCTGGTGCTGCCGACTCAACCACGCTAGCCATGATTGCAGCAGCCCAGCAAACCGGGGGGCATGTTATCTGCATTCTTAGCAGCATACAGGATCACTATCTGTCCGGGATGACTCAGGGCGTAAATGCAGATCACGTCAAATTTGTAACTGGAGATGTTAAGAATCTGCTGATAAACGATTACAAAGAAGCAGATTTTGTTGCCGTTGATTGCAATCTAGAAAATTACGAGGCGATTATGAGCTCGATTCAAGAAAGCCCGAGATGTAACAATACAATTGTTGTAGGCTACAATGCATTTTGCAAAGAGTCATGGAGGAATGGCCCTTTGTGTAGTGAATTGCTCCCAATAGGAGAAGGCTTGCTATTAATAAGAATAGCAGCTAAAAAGAATAGTAATGGTTCTGGTTTGAAAAAGAGAGGGAATTGGATTGTTAAGGTGGACAAATGCACAGGTGAAGAGCATGTATTCAGGGTCAGATCATCTGCTGGGAAAGTCATTAGAACTTAAACTGGGATTAAGCCCTTCATCGATCGATTTGTAGTCGAGGGGATAAAGTCTCGATTTTCCATAGGTCTATCAACTGTAAATATGCAATCTACAATACACAAGTTCCATTTTATGCAAGGATAACCTTTTACATAAATCAAGTTTTGGTGATTTTCTGTCATGGTTGGATACATATTATAAGTTATTGGCATAATTAGAATATGATCCACTTGTTTTGATGACAACTTCTAGAAATAGCGGTTTCCCCTCTCAAATTCATGTATAAATCCTTATATCAAAATGTGTTTCAAAACTTGCGCCAGATCAACGAGTTATGTCTTTTTACCGAAACTCGGAACATTGATGCTAGAGAAATCATGGATGGTGACCTTGATGCAGAGCTAAGACCATTAATCCACGGTAATATCATCTATTCAGTGCAACCATAATACCCATTATAGTTTTATACTAAATTCTTTATGCGACCTAATCTGTTATAAAAAAACATAACCGTTTGTTCCATATACTTTCCCCATTTTTAGAAAAATTAGTGTCATTATTGTCAAAGTTGGGGGCCCACACAAGACACAGCTGGTCAACAATGGTGGGCGGGCCACTGGTTCCAACGGTACAAATTTCTCTACTTTTGAAGAATTAATGGCAAACAAATAGAGGCTAAATATGCAAATTATAGATGTAATTTGAGGGTAAACACGACTCGATTTGTGCAGTTTTTTTCTTGCTATCAAACCACGTCATTTTAAAAGGTTTGGGAAAATTTCAAATCAGATCATTTTTGTGGTTCGGTTTCATTTCAAACTTCAATTTGTTGAGCGACCTAAAAGTAATGTAGTTAAATGTAATTTCTTTTTAAAAAAAATTATAAACGGTCCCATTCGATTTTAAATGGATTTTAAGTATCAAAACCTAAACTAAGCCATTGACACAAGCAAACAGTGTCAAACTAATGATTCAATTCGATTTTACAATTTGGCCGTTTCTTTGTTCGGCCCTAATAAGGGATGAACATGATTCTATTTAGGCAATTTTTGAACCAATTTAAAAATAAACCATTTAAAATGGTTTGACAAAAATTTCAAAACCAAACCAAATCATTTCATTTTTTAAATCAAACCATTATTTACTGTTTGATTTGATTTCAAACCACAATTTTAGCAACACAAAAATAACATCTTTCAAACAACTAAAATTATAAATTTATTAGTTTAAAATTTCACTATACCATGTAGCCTTTGGTGGATTTAACTAAAAATTAAATTTTTAGTATATTTTGATTCAAATTGATGAAATATGTGATTAAAAATAAGTTTGAAAAAATGAATTTTACAAAATGGGGGGCTAAACATGGGATTAAATTGATCATTTTTAACATAAACCTTCTAATATTAATTGTCTCATACAAGTTTAAACCAATAAATTAATACAAGATTCAACCATGAAATTTAAGATTGCAATTTCATTCTTTGAATAATATAAATATTATCACAATTATTTTCCCAAAGAGCCAATAGAAATCATTTAAAAAGTAAATTTCTTGAAGTATAAAGTGATCTAGTAAATAATATATTTATGGTAAAACGACTATTTTTTTACCAAAAAAAAATGGATGACCATTTCAATTTGATTTCATTTAGTTTTTAACTATCGAAATCAACAATGAACTATTTACAAACGAATTGATTTGATTTTGAAATGATGGAAAATGAAAAACGTTAATCCAAACCAACAAATTCAAAATTTCAATTTTAATTCGATTTCTATTTTCTTTAGTACTCTCACAAAATCATAGTTTACGCATACTTTTCTCGTACGAGGTATTCATAGTCCGGTTCATCTGGGCCAACCGCTACGGGCCACAGGCCCATATTTCTATTTTTTGCACTTGTGTTTATTATCAATTGATGGCCCCTCAACTTTACTTATTTTACATTAAAGTCCTCCACTTCCAACAAAATCCACGCATTCGCAGAAAACATTCACGTTCACAGATTGAAATCCAGACAGAGAAATCAGAAAAAAAAATCCTGAAATAATGGGGAAAGATATGAGCAATGACCAGGTTTCCTCAATGAAAGAAGCCTTCACACTATTCGATACAGACGGCGACGGCAAGATCGCCCCGTCTGAGCTGGGAATTCTGATGCGTTCACTTGGAGGAAACCCGACTCAGGCCCAGCTCAAATCCATAATTGCTGTGGAAAATCTGGATTCCCCATTTGATTTTAATAGATTTTTCGACCTGATGTCCAAGCATTTGAAGCCGGAGCCGTTTGATCGCCAGCTAAGGGATGCGTTCAAGGTGCTGGGCAAGGATGGGACTGGGTATGTTGTTGTTTCGGATCTCAGGCATATTTTGACGAATATTGGGGAGAAATTGGAGCCCTCGGAGTTTGATGAGTGGATTCGGGAGGTAGAGGTTGGATCCGATGGCAAGATCCGGTACGAGGACTTCATTGCCCGCATGGTTGCCAAGTGAGAAGTAATTTCACCCGCCGTCTGAGTTTATGTTTTCCTTTTCCCTTTTGTTATCAAATTTTACATTTTCTCGGAAATGTCACCGTGTTAGTTAATAAATTGTAACTCATAATATGGATAATGTGATAATTTCTTGTAGTTGTGTGCATATTTGTTGTCCATTTGGAATTTGGAGTGTTGAATTTAACTTGAAAACTTGTGTCAAATTGCTTGGAAGTAATTAACACTGTAGACCACATAAAATGTGGCAGATTCCAACGCCTCTCGTTCACGCAAGCTTTGTTCATGCACATTTGGACAAATCGTTAACCTCACGTGCCTCATCCGATCGGGTGGAGTTGGTTGTGCACACTCCGACGGTCAAATCAATTGGGAAAGAAAATATTGGAGTGTGGAAGATCTTTAGACATAAGCCTCCAATATGAAAAGGGATCGGCTTTGGGGAATAACAAATAGAATAGTGATATTGGAAAGTTACAATTTTAAAGTCTAAACGTGCATTACCTCTCAAATGGTACTAAGTGTGAGTTTTTGTAGTAGAAAAATGATAAATGAGGGTCGTTGGATGGAGACACATGTGGCCTCATCCATGCGGCCGATGTCTCTTATCTTAGATATCAATCAATCATATGTCATGAATGCTAATACCACTTTAGCATCTATAATGCCTAGCTTGCGGCTTTAGATTTGACCAGATAGGCTAGTAGTGGCAGTGGCTACAAGGAATCGTCATATCAATCACATATCAAAGAGGTTGCCTGAGAGATCTTGTGCTGAGCTTCTTTTGTGGCCTCGCCTCTACTCGCGGATCGGCTCTTCCCCATGGGGTCAGTATGATTTGATGGGGTCAGCAAGTACATTGATTCGGCCACAGTACGGGGTTCAGTCAGGTCAGTCTCGTGATAATATATTTTGGTGCATTGTAGGGGCCCCTATTGATCTCGCGATGTAGGATATTTGGAACCTTGTGGAGTACGCATCTCGTGATAATATATTTTGGTGCATTGTGGGGCCCTACCTTTGTTTGTCACGTAGGTATTTGGGGCTTTGTGGAGCAAGGTGTAACAAATACAAATAACAGAATTCGATAATTAAGGGGAACGAGAACACTGGTACCTTCCTATTTTGTTGCAAATCGAAAATCTATGACTACATGCAAAGGGAATGATCAACTGTACTGATGTACTTATGAGAGCGGGAACCTTGATTGCATCTTATTGGCTGTTTTTGACTGCCATGAAGCTTGTGGTTATCAAGGACAAGTATGATGCTGCACTTTCCAAACTTGCTAGTGCAGCTGAACTTTCTCATTAATGAAAAGATTGTGTTGATGCCCCGTGGTTCATTATACCTTGCTCCAATAAATATATCACTCAAATCTTGAGCTGTCTTTGGCTTTCGTTCCATCAGCTACTTTTGTGTTTACATTTGAGATTTAAGTTGAAAAGGCGAAACAAAACATAAGGACATATATATGTGTTTCTAAATAGTAGAAAAGAAGTTAACTACTGTTCTTTTTATTTCAAAATCTAGAAAAGAAATAGAAAAGAGCATGTTTTCTTCTAATTTTTTCTATTTGAAGCTAACAACGAGGGGAAACGAAGGTGTAAACACTCTAAAAATGCAGCCCAAAACTAAAGGCCCAAAATGAGAGGTCCAATTGAGGAACCCAAGATAAAGGCCTAATATGAATCAATTTAAAGGCCCAAAATAAAAAGCCCAATTGGGAAGCCTGAGAAAAAGGCCTAAATAACGGAAGTCCAAGGATAAAGAAACGACATCGCCCAACCTAATAGAACGCATAGAGGCTGAACGAATAAAAGGTCATGCAGTCGCCCAGAGAGATAATTCGGTTATCGCCCAAACCTTCGAAGTCGTCCAGGGTGGAATACATCTGAAGTATCGTGGCCAACTAATCCAGCAGTTATGGGAGCAGTTGTTAAACGGATTCGACATGCCCCACGACCTTGATATAGGCAGTTAAAAAGGAAAATGAATGGCGACGGTTATGAGGTAACTCCTCCCCC
>CAIGRF010336468.1:26464-42308 GCA_903798235.1 Fraxinus ornus
TTTTTGTTTAGTTGCTTGGTTCAATAATTTGCGGGTCGAGTGAATTTGGGCTTTCCCGACGTTTTCAATTAATTCCGCGATTTTCACGCTGATCCCGTAACCGGGTTCGCGTCAAATCCCATTGCACAAGAGTTTTAACTCCGCAGTTGTGGTAGCATGTGGATATGAAGATATGACGTTTGTGAAGAAGGATTGTCGGAATAATGTCGAACAAGTCGAACGATTGTAGCTTGGAGAAGAAGATGCCATCGCGATACAATTGTACTTTTCAAAATGCAAGCGAGGTGCTCGGAATTTTACTTTAGCATGTATTTAGACGACGGGTTACAACTGAAGAACGTATTTTGGGCAGATAATAGATATAGGCAATCTTAAAAGGAGTTTGGTGATGTTGTCATTTTTTATACTATGTATCTTACTAATAAGTATGACATGTCGTTTGTCCCCTTTTGTCGGCGTAAATCATCACGGACAATCGACACTGCTTGGCTGTAGTTTGTTATCGAATGAGAACACGTGAACTTTTGTATGATTGCTCAAGACATGGCTTGAGTGTATGCATGGTAAAGCTCCAAATGGAATAATACTATTATCAACAAGTTCATACGTTACAACAAACCATATAGAAAATACAAGTTGACATCATAGTACTCTTTCTACCACAAATGTAACTCCTATCACCGGTTCAAGTCGATCCATTTCCTTTCCCATCACATTCAAAAATTCATTTTCCTTGCGAAATGTTAGGTGTAATGATATGTCGATGTCTCGTGTCTCCATTATTCGAGCTAAACTGTCAAATATTTTTAGCAAGTCTTCATCTTTCTCGTGGGTTGGGCTAGACTGGGCTAGGTTGGGTTGGGTTGTTGAGAAAAAAAATATGATAATTTTCGTTTGATTTTGGTGTTTTGGTTTTTAAAAGGGTAAATGTGTTTAACTAATATGTCCTTACTTTATTTGGATCAAGTCTACAACTAAATGAAAAGTTTGATATTTTGGCTACAATTTTCCATTAAATCAACAAGTGGTGTTTCTAATTTTGGAACTTATTTGTTTCCTATTTTATGGCCTCGTTCGGTGGAAATTAAAATTCAATTAAAATTTAAAACATAGTCGTTATTGGGTCTCACTCGTCTAATAAAAGTCAGCAATAACGACTAATTTTTTAATTTTAATTCGATTTTAATCTATACCGAACACGACCTGAATAAGTCACATTATTTTAATTCTTTTTTAAATAAATTTGTCAATTAACTAATTAAGTGACAAGTAAAACAATAGATGGTTAATTTAAATGGATGGTAAGTACCAGTATATTAATATATATATATATATATTTTTATTTCTATAACTTTTATTTCAAATTGTTTTAAGTAGATTTCAATAGCAAAGGACTAAATTGGATGGAATCAATGATATTTTAGCGTTATTATTTACTTTTTGATATTTTGTCTACAATGGCGAACGGATCTTATTAAATAACTCGTTATTTGTATAAATTAGATTATGCTATTTGTAAGTGTTACTATTGAACATATCATTGGTTGGATTGATATAATATTTTTTGTAAAAGTTAAAATAATTATAGTACGAAATAAAATGGAACGAAATTGAACGAATTGATTCAATTCCATAATTAAATTTGGATCGAGCGATTCAACTTATTAAATACCCAAAGATTTTGGCTCAATTCAGCTTCGGTTCTCTTTAGAATTGAATCGAGTCGAACCATGTCCAAATATAGCTTATATTATAATAGATTTTTATATGACTAAATTTTGAATTTGTCGAAATTAAAGAAATGTATACAAGTTACTTATTTTAACGAGTTAGTCATTAGCGAGAATCCTTTACTTTTTCTAGTCACTCACTTCACCAATTTATACATTTATCACTTGAAAAGACGAAGGGGACAATACTACTATTCACCAAATAGCGGCTAAAATTCAAAACTAGTCCGCTGTGTTATATTTTTGGATGACACCCCCTCACAATAGGGGACTTGCTTTTTCTTGCGTTATGTATACATCACAACTTACACATTGATTTATCAACAGAAGATATGATGAAATATGATTGGATCAAAATCTCATGAACCAAATAAAATAAACTTTTCTACTTTCTTTTTGACATATCATTAATTTGTTAAAAAACATGTAAAGTATGAAGTACGACAAACATTTTCCTAATTTGATCCTCTTTTTTCCTTTTATTAGACTTCTCGCTCTTGCTCACAGGAAAGCAAAAAATTCTACCTCTATTTCATTCTTACATGAATAGTGCTCCTTTGAGTACGCGCTTTTGATAGGGTGGAGTGACGGGTGTTGGGTGTTTTTCTTTTTTAAAAAAAGCGTCAAATCTTGTATCAACACATGTCGTACATATTTTTTAATCCGTCATTGAGCATGTGAAGTAGCAAAACTCTTCTTACATTTACCATCAATTACTTATTCCTTCTACCAAACATGGCCTAGTTGTGAATTGTGTCAAATAGGAAATTGAGCCCGGTCCAGTTGACCTGTGTAAAATTTTGAACCAAAAATCCAAAAACCGATCTATAGATACAATTCAAATCCTCTTACGCCTGCATCTGTCGCTGCACCCACATTTTTCACTGCATAGATCCCTCAATTCCACGAACAGATCCACACCCATAATCTTCTCTGTTCAGAGTATCTAATTAATGAAGGCTGTATAGTGTAGCTGAACCATAATTTTGTTTTCAATTTGTTTTGTCTTTGGGTGTCAAGGAATGGAGTTTACTGAAGCTTATAAGCAGGCGGGTCCTTGTGCTTTTTCTCCAAATGCTCGGTTTCTTGCAGTTGCAGTCGATTATCGCCTCGTGATTCGTGATGTTCTCACATTCAAGGTACTTATAGGAATTAACTTGTTTTCGTAGATCTTCGGCTCTATGCGAATTTTGCAAATGTGGTAACTAAGCATTTTGATTCGGACTTTCATGTGAGCACTAAGACCAGACGTAGACTAGTTGTATTTAATTATATTTTAAAAATTATGGTTTAAGAGAATGTTTGGTTAATTTTGCTCCATGTTTAGATAACTCGTTCTTATTGTAAGTAACTTATTTTCGAATTTCACCAAAAACCGTATTTTTATTTTTTTTTACATTAACCTTTTGAAATGCTAGGACACAATGTGTTTCTTTAAGCACGGTACAGACAATTTTTGAAGTTAAATGGAAGCTTGTGTATAGATTTATATCGGGACAGCGAATACCAACGACAAAGGAATCCTAAAGATTAAGAAATACAGTCTTTACGTTATTTATGAAATTTGTGTTTCTAACACGTTGAACCAGAAAATGTAAAAGGTCAAAAGGTTCAATTGGTATCAAACTACATGCTGAAAGGTGACCTATATATATAATATTTTAAGAAGAATATATTTTTAAATTTTCAATATACTAATTCAAAGTAAATATAGATCCATGTTTGTTAATTGTATTCATTATTCTGTAACTTGTTTGAACACCTCAAAAACTAACAACCAATATGTCCAATGGTTTGTTTTTGTTCAAAATGAAAATTGTTCTAGTCTTTTAGCATTATTATACTAATAATTAAGTATAATTGGTTGTACTCAGTAAGTAGAAGTAAAAAAACCAATAATATAAGAGAATGAAGAATAAGACAAACATTGTAAATTGGCTTTGTTGGGGGATCTTTATTTAGTTCTACATCGGAAGATAAGTAATGGAATTATAGAAGGAACGTCTTTAAAAGGAGCAGTGTCTACTGAAGTAGACATATAGGCAGGCGTGCTATCCAATAAATTTATTTGTGGGATATTTTATCAAAGGAGATCCAGAAATAGGGAAAAACTGTGACTGGTTCATCCGGTTTGTGATTGAACAGGCTGGTTAGGCTATTCTTTTACCGAATTTCCTTTATCCATTTGTTTACGTATAACTGTACCTGGTTTTTATGGTTGAACTAGTGAGTCTAATTTTAGTAACATTGATGTAAGTACACTTTAAGTGTAGGTTTGTTTGCTTGTTTCTTGCCGTAGTATCTTAGGTATTTGGTGATAGTTCTTAAAACTCGTTTACAGACGTGATTTGATTTTTACTAATGTAGGCATACAATAAATGCAGCGATTGATTTGATTAGATTTTCCATAAAAACTCTTATTGTTTGTAGTTGAGACTTAATATTTGAGATTTCGGATCATAATCACGTGAAACTCACGATAAGTTTGTTATATATAAAGCAACAGTATGTGATTTCTAGGTTGCAGAAATCAATGTAATTAAAAATATTTTTCAAATCTCGACACAGGTGGTGCAACTATTTTCGTGCTTGGACAAAATAACTTACATTGAGTGGGCCCTTGATTCAGAGTATATATTGTGTGGTCTGTATAAGAGACCTATGATACAAGCATGGTCCTTGGCACAACCTGAATGGACATGCAAAATAGATGAAGGTTCTGCCGGAATTTCCTATGCAAGGTGGAGTCCCGATAGTCGCCATATACTCACCACGTCTGACTTTCAATTGCGGTTAACAGTTTGGTCATTGTTAAACACTGCGTGCATACATGTGCAAGGGCCGAAGCATGGTTCGAAGGGAGTGTCATTTACCAAAGATGGCAAGTTTTCTGCAATATGTACTAGACGTGATTGCAAGGACTATGTCAATCTGCTCTCTTGTCATACATGGGAAATTATGGGTGTTTTTGCAGTTGACACGTTGGATTTGACTGATATCCAATGGTCACCTGATGACAGTGCCATAGTTATCTGGGATTCCCCTCTTGAATATAAGGTAATTTTCTTGTTGCCATTTCTCGCTTTCTGCCAAGTGGCTATTTAGCATGAAGGTAGAATCAAATTAGCCACAAAGGCCTGATGCTAGTGTCATCTCAATTATGTGTCAGTTGTAGAACATAAGAAAAGGCGATAGCATCTTGTCCTGATTATGTGGTTAGTTATTGCTAAAGATTGAAATGGTTTTGTTTGGTTTAGGTTCTGATATATTCCCCAGACGGAAGGTGTCTATCCAAGTATCAAGCATATGAATGTGGATTGGGTGTAAAAACTGTTTCATGGTCACCATGTAGCCAATTTTTGGCAGTAGGAAGTTATGACCAGATGATACGGGTTTTAAATCACTTGACCTGGAAAGTATTTGCAGAATTTACGCACCTATCGACTGTTCGTGGCCCATGTGGTGCTGCTATTTTCAAGGTGACAAAACTTCTCATTTATTTACTTGGCGAGCATTGCTCTGTAGGATTTTATACATTTTCCCCATACATTTCAGGAAGTGGACGAGCCATTGCAACTTGATATGTCAGAATTGTCACTGAACGATGATTTTGTTCAACGCAGTGCTGGTGAGCTCCATTGTTTGCTTTTAACAATTCATATCTCACTTGTTTCTACTTTCATGCCTTGAAACATATTATCATGGTTGTAACCAGATTCATCTTCTTATTAGATTTTCTTATATACTTTTTCCTTTGTGCTCTTTTTCTGATGAAGATTTGTAGTGTGTTTTCACAGAGAGAAAAGAAAAATATATTAGGTTTTTGCATAGGTTTAAAATAGCTACAAGCTCAGAATCACTTTTTCTTCAAAGATGGTGAAAAAGGAGAGTTGCTAAGCAACTCTGAACTTGGGGAGAAGGTGTTCAATGAAATGTGGCTTATAATGCATTTTTATCTTTTTTTTCTGGTGTCTACATTACTCCCTCTATCATGGCTGAATAACTTTGTTCAACTATTTGGTTGAATGGATAGTGTTTTCGTAGTTTCTTATTTATTTATTTAATTCTTGTGAAAAAACATAGTGTAGAAAAATTCACATCAAGGACTAGTTAAAAATTTAAACAAAAAACTATAAAGATATCTAATACATATGTACACATACGTCTCTGATATACCATTGATATGACCGGTGAAGTATTTTACATTCTACTTATTAATCCAATGAGCAGCTACTTAAGTGCTATAGCTCTATGTGATTATGGTGCTTCAGCTCATTTACCCATGTTAAAGAATTATCATCAAATTTTTAGCAAAGAATTTGAGACCAAATGCATATTGTTTTGATCTGGGCCAAAAAGTAAGGGTGATTGTTTTATATAAAAGTTAGGGTTCTTCTTTTCAGGGCTTTCTTTATTGTTACTATAAATGGTATTACCTATAAATCACATAACCAGTTTTTTGCTTATAATGTTCAGAAAGTCAAGCTATATTCTTGTCACTGACTCAATTTTCACATAGATTAAGCTCAAGCTCAACTCTTCTATTGTTTTGGATCATTTCATACATGCCTCTTTGCCAAGATTCGTTGCATTGATTCTCTATTAATTAGTTGGTGTAGTTAAAATTAATTTGAAGGTAAAAAGTGATAACAGTTGAGGTTCAATGTAATTTCTTATTCTTTAGAGATGCTATGAAAAGTTTTCATTGGACGATTTTTTCCTTTCAAGAAGTGCTAATTCTCTGCCAATTTGGCCATATTGCCTTTTCACCTAAATACTGCATGGCTCACATTTCTGCTGTAGTAAAAAAATGATTTAGTGGCATATTTTATAACTGCGAGCATTTGTGGTAGAATTGAAGTTTGTCATTGTGCATCCTCTGTCTCTTTCTTTTAACTTTTTCTGCTGAGTCTTTCTTTAGTCACGCAACCTTTTTACCCTGATGATATCCCTCTGCAGATAGTGTTTCTGAAACACAAATTCAAGTTAGGTATGATGTTTTGGAAGTGCCAATTACTCTCCCCTCCCTGAAGCCTCCAGCAGATAAACCAAATCCTAAGCAAGGAATAGGTAAGACCATGTATGATATAAATGTTACTTATGTTTATATTTCCTTACATACTGTTACTGCATGTTAGAATAAATCAAGCAACTATCAACTCTTTATTCTAAGTGTAGTGCTTTATGTATTGTTTCTCTTTCTCGTGTTTTTTCTTTTGTTTGTTGTATATGAAGGAATACTGTGAGGTATTTTCAGTAAGTAGACAACTTCCATTTTTCCAGAATCTTCCTGATTGCATTTCCTCTCATCTTCGAAACCCTGAATCCCCCTTCCCTTAGAATCTTCTCGGTTTCTTCCTGGTACCAGAGCATTAACGATCACCTCTGGCTTCCAATGAAAATTCTTCCTCTTGTACGGTACTCCTTAAAGATTAAACAGATTGCAGTTTGTATGCACAACAAAATGGTTGAGATGATTTGGTGGTTACAATGTGGCCACGTTGTTATTATTAATGGGTCAGAATCTTTATCGAAATGTGGCCATGCAATATTATGTTACTTGTGGAATCGTACTAGGTGCCAATATCTTTCTAAAATTTGTAGATTTCAGCATTTTAGGATTTGATGCTCTTTGATTGTGTATATGTCCCTTATTGTTAGGAGCCTTCGATTATAGATGAAGATGTTTCTAAGATGCAAGCAAAATATTCTCGAACCTAATAAACTTTCAAAATTCAAGTAGGTTATTTATGTTGACGACAACCTTTCACAATCCATTGCAGGTCTTATGTCTTGGAGCAGTGACAGTCAGTACATATGTACTCGTAATGATAATATGCCAACGGTTCTTTGGATATGGGAAGTGCACCATCTTGAGCTTGCGGCTATCTTGATTCAGAAGGATCCCATCCGAGCAGCAGTGTGGGACCCAAAGTATCCACGTCTACTTTTATGTACCGGAAGCAATCATTTATACATGTGGACGCCCTCAGGCGCTTACTGCATAAACATTCCGTTTCCACAGTTTTCTGTCATCGATCTGAAATGGAATCTTGACGGAAGTTGTCTTCTTCTCAAAGACAAGGAGCTGTTCTGTTGTGCTGCTTTGCCAATGCTACAAGAATCTAGTGATTATAGCTCGGATGACTGACCCTTGCATTAGTTGTCTCACTATATGTGAATAATCATCAACGGAGAAGTTTATGTTTTTTTTTTTTTTTTGATTGCTGTAGTCCTAATTATTTTTCAGGATGTCTTGTAATATTATGTAGTTTGAGTTGAGAGTTAGCTTTAGCACCCAAGATCAAAATCCTTGTTTGAATTTGCTATTTTGATTGTATTTTAATGGTCAAATTTATATTTTCTACTTGGGGTTGGGATATTAGCATTGTTGTTCTGCATTTGTGACTAGCATGACAATCATAGAGCTTTTCTCAGCAGCAATTTTGACCATGGACTCAAATTCATGAAATTTGTTCCTTTACTTATATGTTGGGGATCAACTTGCTTATGAGCAGTAGATTAGGTACCATGGTGAAATTTTCACTAAAAAGCCTGGTGTTGTAGAAAATGGAAATGAACTTGAATCATCTTACTTGAACAATCTTGGTTGATAACTTCATATTGGCAGTATCACAGTCATCCATTTTAAAAAATTGTAAAAAATTATTTTTTAAATCGACGGTCTAGATTTTAACATCGAAGTTGTTAATAATGATTGTCAACAAGGGTTGTACGAATAGATTAATTGAATGAACTAATCCTTACACAACACTTGCAAACTGGAAAAAAAAAATTAAAATTAAAATCGGTATTTGAATTTGCAATTTTGTGTTTGGATGTTCAGAAAATATGACAATATCGGACAAACCAAGAGGGATTTTTAATGCACTTTCATGTGATCTTCTGGTCCTACCACATTCAAGGATAAAGATTAAAAGCAACACAAATTTTCACTTATATTCAATACAAAATTCACCAGAAAAAATAAAACTTGTATGATTTAGACTCCTCTCTTAATAAACTAACATTTTAAAACAATTTTTCAATTTTACTATTACTTGAAACGTGAATTTACTACAATTAACGATGTGTAATTTTACACACGACATAAAAATAAAAAAAATAAAAAAATAAAAATCTATTCATATTTAGTGGGTGTAGTGGGGATTAAAATTAGATTTTTAGTAGATCATGATAGATGTTTTTGAAATGTATGGTTGAAAAGTTGTGGGACCCTTGAAATATGTGATTAATATTGATTGTTTGACGTTGACTTAAATTAAAATTTGATTTTAATTCGAAACAAACATGACTTTATATTTAAGTTTCACTAATCAAAACAGACTAACAGTGTATAGATATTTTTAGGAGGAATGGGTCCACCGATGGTGGTTATTTTTCCTATTACAGTTTTAGTTTGCCATCATTGTCACCAAACATCACACATGCAGTCACGGGTTAACATGTCCATTGATGTATGTTACGATGGTCCCATTTTTCATAAAATAATACTTGTTTCCCTATCCTTTTTGTTAATTATTTTAGTTATAATATGTCGAAATTGTCGCGTGACATATTGTTGAAGAATTTTTAAGTAAGAACGTGTAAAAGGCATCTTTAATAATTATTTTTTAGACAATGATGACATCAAAGTCGAATAAAATATTTAGATATGTTACATCTCTTTTAATGAAACTCAAATAACGGTCACACGCTGGTCAGCTAACAAGTTCAATCAAATTCAAACTTCGCATCGTTGTTTACCTGATAGAGCTGAGATCATATAATAAGGCAGACAAAGTGATGTATCACCCCAACTCAGGTACCTTGTAGAGGTCGACCATTTACAGCCTAAGCGAAGTGATAAAACATGTTCAAAAGTGGTCCGATACAATTAGCATTTTTATTGGGGGCAACATCTCCCACTTCACATTTTCCAAGAAATATTTTGTACAAAATCTTCATATGATTGATTGATATGACATTTCTACAGCAAACATCTAAACGGTCAACTTGTTAATTTATTTTACAAATGTCAGGTCTAGACTATATGGTGACTTCTTTTCAAAAATATTAAATGCCCCTAGTTTATGATTAATTGAATGACACCCAGAAAAGATGCATTGGCCATCAGGATAAGGCCGCATGTCTTTTCATCAAATGAAAATCATTTCTCATCTTCTATTATAAAAGCTTACATTTAGTATCGCTAGTTAAAGTTGAATGTGCATTGCATGTTATTTTGAAATAATTTATAGGTGATATAAAAGTAATATTTGATAACAGTTTGTTAGGAGAATTTGATGAGTTTCAAACGAATTAAAGAAAATAAAATTTAGGATATGAACTTAAGTGAATAAAATTATACTCTCAAAACTCAACTTTTATAATCAATTTTTTTGTGATGATGAAGTATTACAAATGGGCAACATTTTTACACTACGTTTGGTACATAAGAATTAATTATTAATATATAAATTTAAACACTCGTTAAAATTTCTAAATGCATTAATAGAAATAATTTTATCTATAATAACTATAGATTCATGTAGATCGAGATTTTTCAAGTCAAGATTCGTTGAATTTAGATTAATGTGAATGTTAATTAATTGCGTGTTAATAACATGAAATTAATACGTGACAAAGATTTTGTAGCATTTATTATATATTGAAAAACGAAAATTAAGGCATTATTGAAATATTTGAATTGTATTAGTATTAAAATCGTCCAAAAAATGATTATCACTTGATGTGATATTTAATATATTATAAATTTGAATGTATGTAATTTTACATACCCAAGTAAGATTGTTCTCTCGTTTTGTTATATTATAAACTCTCGGTGTCAGTATCATGATGTCTCACGTCTTTCAATTATCTCATACTCATATATACTCATAGAAGTTGGCTGATTTGACCGTCAGAGTACTCTAGACTGCTTCCCCACTATCAGATAAGGCCACGTGCTACTAACTATTTGTTCAAATGTACATAAGACTATCTACATGTATGTTAGTTAAGCCGATAACTGTTGACAATATCATCTATACAGAAATGAGATCAACAAAATATGAGTCTTGTTATCGTTCATTTATAAAAAAACTATACACATCGAGATCTAAGTGCATTTGTTATTCATCTAATCCAATGAATTAACCTTCTTTTAAGATAAACAAGAAGGAAGTTTTAACAACTAATAATATTATAAAGTCGAGTTATTTGAAATGAAGGACTCCATTCGGAAGCAACAATGTTGTTTTTAAATCTCTGAGTTGTGTCACTCAAATAACGATGGTTATCAAATGTCATAATATGTTGAACTTTTTCTCTCTACATATCAAGAGTGCGTTTGATTGCAAACGTAAAATTTGCATGGAAAACATATAAATTATAGGCAATTCAATTGCCTAAGATTTATCTATATGAAAATTATTAAGTAAATGCATTTGATTGATTTAGTTTTTAGTTTAGAAAATATTATATTCGTCCTTCTTTATCGGTGGACAAACGAGAGAGAGAGAATGATAAGAGAGAGTTAATTACCCAGAAAATAAAAATCACCACTCACTAAATAAAATGTTTTCAGTATTTTTGAGGTAAATATGATCACATGACCAAAAATTGAATTTTTTTTTTTAAAAAAAATTGTCAACCAAACGTCTAAAAAACATGAATTTTGATTAGAAATGAAAATTTTCTATGAAAAATAAAGTCAATTAAACACATTCTAATTAATTTTCAGATGAAATAGTTGAATTTCGATCATAACTCAAAACTCCAATTTCAAGTAGAACTAGAATGTATGTTGTTTTGATTTAAAATTATAAACATCTTGCGAGGAGTCTCTTTTAACTATTTAAATTTTTCTTATGCATTTTACGTCTTAGTCAAATTCACGTATTATTTTTCTAAAAATGATGACATCAGTTAAACTCATAATAATATTAAAAACATCAATATCAAGTCGAAATATTTTGTTTGAAAATTTCAACCGTTATAAAAAAAATAATTTTTTTGAAATAAGCGTTGTTAATAAAATAAAAATTTGTAAGTCCCGTGAAAGTTATGATTAAATATAATTTTTAAAAAATAAAAATATTTGACAAACAAGCTTTAATTGGTGTGCAGCCTAAACCAATTTCTTACCTCCTTTTTCTTTATTTTCTTTACGGAAAATTATCGATAACATTACATTATCCAACGACACCAGCTCACCCAATTTACCAAAAAAAAACAAAAAAAAACAAAAAAAAAAAAACAGCCGACCCATGAACTGGTCCAAATTCCAAACTTGACCCGATTCTGCGCATGCATAAAACTCGCCACTGTACAAACCGTAAAAGCAAAGGTACAAACCTTGAGGAAGTATTCATTCATCTATTGCCACGTTCACACTCTCTCGTCTCAACTCTCTTTCTCTCTCTCTTTCTTTTCCGATCATCTTTCAGCAACTCTACGCCCATTATTTCATAACTCCAATTTGATACAAAATAAATTTGATTTGATAAATTGTAACATCTAAATATTCCTTTTTTGTGCAGTTTTTGATTAAATGAGAAGTCGGTGAAGTTAAAATTAATAAATTAGAATAAATTAATTTAGTGTATCGAACTTGAAGAAATGGCAAACGAAGGTAAAGAAGGCTTTGTGTGTTCATCGGGAACGGAGAATGGAGGGGAGGATGTGTATAGCTGTAAACAGTCGGATGCTTCTTCTGTTGATCATCTGGTTATTATGGTTCACGGTATTCTCGGAAGGTATATTTATTTTATTGTATATTAACAAGAATATTTTGAAATTATGGTCAGTTGTATGTTACTATGCTTCAGTTTTCGGTTTTAAGTTTCTTAGGAATTTGAAAGATCTTAAATTTGACTGAATTAACTTTGATATGAGTAGAAGATTCAAACATCAATGCGGTTGGACAGGATGAATGATTTTGATTTTTTTTTATTTGTGAAATCATATATGTAAATATGCAAAATCTTTGTTGGTTTTTTCTTTTAATGTAGGCTTATCAGTCATCAATTCGATGAAATTAAGCTCAATTCCTGCAAAAGTTGGATTAAGCGCTGTTTGAAGTTTCATTGTGGGGTCGGGGGTCAATTTGTCCTTCTGGAGGGAGGGGGGAATCTGGCTGTTTTACTTTTTATTTTTGTTTCATTAACTATAATAATCTAGTTTTAGTAATGTAAAAATTGAATTGGAGTGTACTGTTTTAGTTTAGCTAGAATTTAAGCTTTCCTTTGGAGAACCACAAACGGGGTCTCCTTCATAAAGACATTTTTTTTTTTTTTTGTAGCTTCTTTCTGTGTATCTGTGCACAATTGTGTGTGTATATGAAATGTTTAGCTAGAATTTAAGCTTTTCTTTTATGAAGGAGAACCACAAATTGGATGTCCTTGATAAGGACGGTTCTTTTTAGTAGCTTCTTTCAGTGTATCTGTGCACAATTGAGAGTGTGAATTAACTGTTTGTATACATTATAGGTTTTCTCATATACAATCTGATTTGCAAAATCTATTATGGTTTTTGATTTTACTAATTTTTTATCGGACTTTAATGCTTCTCTATTATTTATTATATACTGTCCATTTTGATACAAAAAGCTGTCCTCATAGCCTGTTTTCCTGAATCTGTTACATTGTTGCAGTGCCAGCGATTGGAAGTTCGCTGCCGAGCAGTTTGTTTCAAAGCTCCCTGATAAAGTTTTCGTTCACTGTGAGTTTTACATTTTATTAGTGAAAATGTATCTTCTGTTTCTGATCTCTGTTTTCTGTGATTCTTTTTTATCGCTTAAGTTGAAACTGGGTTCATTTAGTTCCTTATGATTGGAGAAATTTTCTAATTGTAACGTAATATGACCACTGGATTCATGAGTAGGCTGAGTTTCTGAAATAAAACACTCCACTCAGTTGAATTTCATAAAGCACACAATTCTTCTTGGCGTGCATTTTTGTTCACATGCAACATTTAGCCCCTGTTTGATAACCATTATTTTGAAAAAATAAAGTTTTGAATAGTGATTTTGACCTTACCTGTCAAATGCTGAATCTGCTGAACTAACTGGAAATTAGAGCTTCCTCAGACTTCAAGTACCTGTGGAATGGATCAGATTAAGTTGCTTCCAGGGAATAACAATATATGAATATGTAACAAGGATTGTAGAACACGAATGAACAATGTATTGAAGTCTCTCAATGAATACAAATTCCAAGGCTATACGAGAGGCCTGGTCTCTCCCCAACTACAAATTACCAATGAAAATTGCATGCCTACTCTAAACCCATTTCCCCCCATTTATTCACGTTTCCCTCCCCCCACTTTACTATTTTACCCCTATTCACATAACTAACTTTAATGAATCGGTAGTCCTTTCTTCTTTCGAGCGTACGTGAACCGGATTAGGGGCCTATCATTACCCGCCACTCCGAAATCCACCTTGTCCTCAAGTGGAAAACTAGGAAATTGTAGTCGGATAGCCTCAAAGGGTTCCCATGTTGCTTCAAATTCCGGAAGGCCCTTCCATTTAATCAAAACATCAGGGCCTGCACCTGTGGAATGAGGATTAGGACGGACATTGAGTACAGATTCTGGTTCCAGAAGGAATTCCCCATCGGCAGAAAGTTGCTGTGGAAGAGAAGAGACTGGCTGCACACTCCCAACAGCTTTGCGAAGCTGAGACACATGGAAAACTGGGTGAATTGCAGCTGTGGGTGGAAGTTTCAATGTGTACGCAACCTTTCCAACCTTCGACTCTACTTTGAAAGGACCAAAGTACCTCGGTGACAGCTTCTCAGACGCCCTTTTAGCGACTGATTTCTGACGGAAAGGACGGAGCTTGAGATATACCAGATCCCCAACTACAAACTGCACATCACGGCGGTGCCCATCAGCTATTTCTTTCATTCTAGCCTGTGCTCTGGTAAGCTGCACCTTCAGTTCTTTTAAGATTTCATCCCGCTCGAGTAAGAGTTGCGCCACCGTAGAGTTCACTGACATTCCCTTCTCAAAATAAAGAATCTGAGGTGGCTCACGTCCATAGACAATCTGAAAAGGGGTGTGTTTGGTGGCAGTGTGGAATGATGTATTGTACCAAAACTCGGCCCAATGCAGAAATTGGCTCCACACACGGGGTCTGCTTGACACAAAGCAACGCAAGTATGTTTCTAGACACTGGTTTACAACCTCAGTTTGTCCATCCGTTTGGGGGTGGTAAGCCGTGCTGTGTTTAAGGGCAGTCCTCTGGGCTTTAAAAAGTGCCGCCCAAAATGTACTCATGAATATGCGGTCCCGGTCAGACACTATAGAACGAGGTATACCATGGAGTCTCACCACTTCTCTGATGAAGACCTCCGCCACCTTAGGAGCTGTAAAGGGATGTTTCAAACCCACAAAATGCCCATATTTACTCAAACGATCCACAACCACCAGAATGGTATCCACCCCACCTGATCGTGGTAACCCTTCAATAAAATCCATAGAGATGTCTTCCCAAATTAGTGCTGGTACCGGTATGGGCTGCAGGAGGCCACCCGGTGACAAGGCCGCATATTTATTTTGCTGACAGATTGCACAATTTGCTACGTATTGCTTTACTGCTGCTCGCATTCCCCGCCAAAACACTTCCCTGGACACTCTTTTGTAGGTCTTCAGAAATCCAGAATGACCACCAACCATAGTGTCATGGCACTCCTGAAGCATCAAGGTCACAAATCGTGAATTGCTAGGTAACACCACTCTACCATGGTAGCACAACAACCCATCCACCACTGTATATCCAGCCTGGACAGGTATCCCTTCCTGTAGGTCCTTCTCTAACCTTCCCAGAACTTCATCTGCCGCAACCTCTTTCTTAATGTCGTCTAGTTGTAACACCTTAGGGACGGTTAAAGCCAAGCAATTGAGGGCTGGTTGCAATCTGGACAGAGCGTCGGCAGCCTTGTTTTCTAACCCTGGCCGATATTGAATGTCAAAGTGATATCCCATAAGTTTAGTGAGCCATTTCTGATTGTCTTCGCTCACCAAACGCTGCTCTAATAAGAATTTCAGACTCCTTTGATCGGTCCGAACAATGAAATGCCTGCCCATTAAATAGTGTCGCCATTTTT